>ML282588.1:0-53315 GCA_005239495.1 Nicotiana undulata | reverse complement strand
TTAATAGTAGTGTAGATTGGTAATGGTTAAAAGAATTGTCTATGATCTATTGAGGTGATTGAAATGTATGGGGCGCACTTGAATGGTGCAAATTATGTGCAAATTATGTGCCACTAATTAAATCATATGCCAATTTGTGATGAAAAGATGAGGAGCTATATGTATTTGTCATGGTAATTGGATATGTGCAAGTGTTGAGGTAATGAATGGTATACCAGTTGTAGGGATAACAAAAATTGTGTAATGATGCTTGGAAATGTGTTTCGGGGGCTCTCTGACAGGTGGATAGGTCTAAATACATAGGAGACTCTGGCGAAATTTTCTGAAAATACTGGAGTTAGTGTAAATTGGGAAGTTTGCATATCATGTTTTCAAAAACCAAATGATTTCCAAAATCCTCATTCGAGGACGAATGATTTTTAAGGGGGGGAGAATGTAAAGACCCGTAAAATTTCTTGTTTAAAATAATGCCCAAATAAGCCCCCAAGTTGTTATATCGGTGGAAATTCTTAAAACGGACCTTGATTTTGTAAAAGTACCCCGGGATTTGAAAGAACTTAATTTTTCCAGAAATTTGGGTGTTATGCGACGCACTATGCGATAACATAACGTGTATTCGAACCGCATAGTGGTCGCATACACGGGCAGATCACTGCCCAACTGAAGGGGTGTTATGCGACGCATAATGCGATCGCATAACGTGTATGCGGACCGCATAGTGGTCGCATACCCGGGCAGAATGTTTTCAAAATTTGGCCCACCTGGGGGCCATTCTGCGGTCCAATATGCGGACCGCATGTCAGGAATGCGATCGCATTCCTGACCGCATATTCGACACGGTCTTTTAATTTTCTAAATTTTTATACCCGACCCCAGTTTCATTTAACCCCTGCCCCCTTTCATTTTAACTGGTTTCTGAACAAAATAGAGAGAAGTGAGAGTGGGTTCTAGAGAGAGAAGTCCTCATCTTCCCCAAATTGGTCCTCCATCTCTACCCAGGCTTGGAAGTTTATCAAGTAGTAGTCATCTTCTTCATCATAAGAGGTAAGCCTTCACCCTATTTTCTCAAATTCCAGGGATTTAACTAAGAATAAAACACACATAGGTTGGTTCTTGGGGATGAAAAGTTGGGACCTTGCATGCATGTGAATAATCTTCCATAACCTAGCAAAGGGAAGCAAGTAGAGTAATCTTTCACTAAAAAGGGTTTAGTCAATCTAAGGGATCACATAGTGTTTGATAAAATGCTCAAATGAACTCGAGACTCCTAATTCTAAGGTAAATATGTTGCATTGTGAACTAGATTGACGGTGCTAGGCGGTTCGGTGAACTGCAATAAAAATTTTAAAAAAAAGGGGGAAACTCGACTCCAAGTATGTATGGCTCACTTTAATCTTTGTAAAATCACTTGCGGTGTTCGAGCATATGGTACGTGTATTGTTATGAATATGTGCAACTGGTTGTCCGAATTATGTTGAGGCGTGAAGTGTATTACTTGTCTGTCTTTAGTTGATCACCACACAACCATGCTTTGTAAAATGGTGCTAGGAGGATAATGAATCCAAGAGTATGAATGTATATGCTAAAGGCTATGTAAAGAAACTGTATTCTTATTGCTGAAGTTTTCTGTGATTGAACTGTGATTTGTCATCGTTGATATGAGATGTGATTGCTTGGTGGGATCAGATTGCGCACCGCAACAGGGGAGATAAGAGTGATATGTGAGAAGTGATAAGGGTGTGATTGTGATTGTCGGGTGGGATCGGGTTGCACGCCGCAACAGAAACACAACAAATGATTATGATTGTCAGGTGGGATCGGGTTGCGCGCCGCAACAGAAGAAATAAGGGTGAAATGTGAGAAAGGACAAGGGTGGAATTGATACTGTGATTATGATGAAGTGAAAATTGTGGAACTTCCATTGTGTATATTTCTCTGTCTTGTGCGGTGATTGTGTGACTCTATGTCTGTCTCTTGCCTGTGCATTATTGAGTTTACTTAGAGTAAAGTTTGTTCATACATACCAGTACAATTCAAATGTACTGACTTACCTTTTGCCGGGGGCGCTACATTCTTGTGATGATTGTAGGTGGTTCTATAGCAGGTACTCCAGCCCACCGACAGTAGTGCCTCCTCTACGTCCTATCAGCTGATTTGGTGAGCCCCTCTCCTCTCGGGGCCCAGTGTGGTTCATGCCACCTTTTCTTCCGGATTTTCATTTTGGTACTTGTGTAAGGTATAGCCGGAGCCTTGTTACCGGCCAGTTTTATATATAACTCTTTCGTACTCTTAGAGGCTCCGTATACAGGAAGTGTGGGTCATGTACTTATGTATTTTGGGCAGTATGACTTGTAGACCACGTAAAGTAAAACTGTGTGTTATGTATATTTTGTAAGTATTGTACTACATGTTGGTAATGACAGAATTCTATGGTTTAATTTCCAATTGTAAGAATGCATCTTAATTGTAGTTGAATAATGTACATCGGAAATCTCGGGGTAATGCGTGGGAGGGAAAAAGGAATCCAGGTCTGCTTGACTGGGGCTGCCAGGTCGAGTGCCGGTCGTGTCCCTTGGTTTTTGGGGCGTGACAATAACCTCCCCCCGAACTCGATAGATTCGTTTTCCATGTTGGCGGACTCTTTTGTGAAAACACATGCTGGTGCCATCAAGGTCGCTACAAGGAAGTCCGATGTCTTCAAAATCAAGCGAAGAGAAAACGAGATGCTAAGAGAATTCGTATCTCGCTTTGAGATGGAGCGAATGGAACTACCACCAGTCTCTGATGACTGCGTAGTGCAGGCCTTCACTCAGGGTTTGAAAGAATAGAGCTCGATAGCTTCGAAACAGCTAAAGAATAATTTGGTTGAGTATCACGCCATAACTTGGGCGGATCGTCACAATAGATATCAATCAAAGATAATGATCGAGGATGACCAATTGGGCGGATGGTCACAACAGACTCTTAGCAAAGGAATTGAGGTCTGCAGAAAAGGAGTTGATATCAAGCAAAGAAAGATATCAGCCATACGTCAAAGACCGAAGAAACGCTACGAGGTGGGATATACTTCGAAACGATGGGGAGATAGATAAGTAAGACCAGGTTTGATAGACATTCGAGGCTAATAGAGGCACCCCGATTATCAGAATACAACTTCAACAGTGATGTCTCGGGCATCGTATCAGCCATGGGTAAGATCAGAGATACCAGATAGCCAAAGCCCGCGCAGTCGGATCCTTCTCGAAAGAACCCCAACTTAACGTGCGAATACCATGGCATTCACGGCCATAAGACCGAGGATTGTAGGCAACTTCGAGAGGAGGTGGACCGGTTGATCAACGAAGGGCACCTTCGACAATTCCTCAGCAATCGAGCCAAGAACCACTTTCGAGAAAGAGAGGCGAACAGGAAGAACGAACCAGAAGAACCTCAGCACATCATTCACATGACCACTGGAGGAACCGACGTCCCACAGGAACCCGTGTTCAAACGGACAAAAGTATTCATCGCAACAAAAAGGCAAACTCGAAGTTATATACCCGATGACACTCTTGCGTTAATAGAAAAAGGCATCGAGGCCTTGTCTCAACCGCATAACGATGCACTACTAATTTTCTTTTCTTTTGAATAACATTCAAATTAAACGTGTGCTCATGGATCCAGGTAGCTCGGCCAATATAATCAGGTCGAAGGTGGTGGAGCAGCTCGGGCTGCTCGATCAGATCATACCCACCTCTCGAGTCCTCAATGGATTCAACATGGCAAGCGAGACAACGAAGGGGGAAATCATCCTCCCATATGTCTGGTACAGTTCAAGACACCAAGTTTTATGTCATTGAAGGTGACATGAGATACAATGCCTTGCTTGGGAGGTCGTGGATACACAACATAAGGGTAGTACCATCTACTCTTCATCATATGATGAAGTTACCAACAAAGGATGGTGTAAAAACGATGTATGGATAGCAGCATGCAGCCAAGGAGATGTTCGCGGTACACGACATGGCACCAACATCGATACCCTCCATCTCGGAGAAGCCAGAAAACAAGGAGGTCCCTGAGGGACAGGTAGCCTATGAGCAATTAGAAGAGGATGATGAAGAATACTTCATCACTCCTCGAACCTATGTTGCCCCTAAAGAGCCGGATGCAACAAAACCAACGGTTGAAGAGCTTGAATAGTCCGTCTTGGTCGAGCATATTCCAGATCGAAAGGTATACCTGGGAATGGGATTAACCCCCGAACTTAGGAAGAAACTTATTCAATTTCTTATTAACAACATCGATTGCTTTGCTTGGTCCTATTTAGACATGACAGGGATCCCGCCGGAAATAACCACGCTTCGACTAAGTGTCGATCCCAGGTTCACACCGGTGAAACAAAAAACAAGACCTCAGTCCGAGGTAAAAGCTACATTCATCAAAGACGAGGTAACAAAACTCCTCAAAATAGGGTCCATTAGGGAAGTAAAATATCCCGAATGGTTAGACAATGTAGTATTAGTCCCCAAATAGGGAAATAAATTAAAAATGTGCGTAGATTACAAAGTCTTGAATAAAGCATGCCCTAAAGACTCATTCCCATTACCCAACATCGATCGCTTGATCGATGCCACGGCTGGCCACGAGATCCTCACTTTTCTCGATGCCTACTCCGGGTATAATCAAATTCAAATGAACCCGGAGGATAGGGAAAAGATTGTGTTCATCACGAAATATGGTACATATCGTTATAATGTAATGCCCTTCGGGATAAAAAACATGGGGGCACATATCAACGCCTAGTTAATAAGATGTTTGAACATCAAATAGGCAAATCTATGGAAGTCTATATTGATTACATTCTAGTTAAGTCCCTGCGCGCAAAGGACCATTTGACTCATTTGTAGGAAACATTCGATATCCTTAGAAGCTACAACATGAAGCTCAACCCCGATAAATGCGCCTTCGGAGTAGGTTTGGGAAAATATTTAGGCTTCATGGTGTCTAACAGGGGGATCGAGATCAACCCCGATAAAATTAAGGCCATCGAAGAAAACACAGCGGTGAACAATGTGAAGCCCGTACAGCAGCTGACAGGGCGTCCTTAGGCTGATTCATCTCGAGGTCATCAGATCAGAGTCATCACTTCTTCTCCTTACTCAGGAAGACAAACAGCTTTGAGTAGACCCCGGAATGCCAGCACGTTGGTACCTCTCGAGCCCGCCTTTGCTCCACACCCCGGAGGAGAACAAAACGTTGTACTTATATTTGGCCAGATCTGAAGTAGCAGTAAGTGGTGTGTTGGTTTGAGAAGGACATGGTACACAATTCCCTGTCTATTACATAAGTCGGACCCTAGGAGATGTTGAATCTAGGTATCCATACTTAGAAAAATTAGCACTTGCATTAATAAGTGCATCTCGAAAATTGGAACCTCATTTTCAATGCCATCGCATATGTGTTTTAACAACATACCCTCTTCAAAACATCTTGCATAGGCCCGAATTATCGGGCTGGCTAGCCAAATGGGACATCGAACTCGGAGGGTACGATATCGAGTATCAACCCCAAACAACCATCAATCCCAAATTTTGGCGGACTTCATGACTGACTTTACGCCTGCCTCGTGCCCGAGGTAGAGAAAGAACTCTTGCTAAAAATGGGCACAACATCAGGGGTATGGACCCTATTTACTGACGGTGCCTCGAACGTGAAAGGGTCGGGGCTCGGCATAGCTTTGAAACCACCTACGGGCAGCATGATTAGACAATCTATAAAACTTGCAAAATTGACTAACAATGAGGCCGAATATGAGGCTATGATTGCAGGTCTCGAGTTGGCCAAGGTCCTAGGAGCAGAAGTCATCGAAGCAAAATGTGATTCCCTTTTTGTAGTAAACCAAGTAAATGGGAGCTTCGAGGTTTGAGAAGATAGGATGCAAATATACTTAGACAAACTTCAAGTCACATTGCATCGCTTAAAAGAATGGGCTCTGGTCCACATTCCTTGAAAACAAAACAACGAGGTCGATGCACTCGCAAACTTGGGATCATTCGTCAAAGAAGACGACATACTCTCGGGGGCTGTTGTACAGCTATCCAAGTCAGTAATTGAAGAATGCCTTGTCGAGATCAACTCAACAAGTCTAACGTGGTATTGGAGAAACAAGTACATCGACTATTTGAGAGACGGGAAGCTGCCCAAGGACCCAAAATAATTGAGGGCCCTTCGAGCCAAAGCAGCCTGATTTTCGCTCGACGAGAATAGAACTCTATATCGAAAGACCTTCGGCGGAACCCTAGCAGTATGCTTGGGACCAGGGGACACAGATTATGTGCTTCGAGAAATCCACGAAGGCACTTGCGAAAATCATTCTGGTGTCGATTCTTTAGTTCGAAAGGTGATCAGAGTGCTACTATTGGGCCAACATTGATAAGGACACCAAGGAATTCGTTCGAAGGTGTGATAAATGCCAAAGGTGTGCACCAATGATTCACCAACCCGGTGAACAACTACATTCAGTCTTATCACCATGGTCGTTCATGAAAAGGGGGATGGACATCATCGGCCCCCTACCAACGGCGCCAGGTAAAGCTAGATTTATCCTGTTTATGACTGACTACTTCTCGAAATGGGTGGAAGCACAGGCCTTTGAGAAGATAAAAGAAAAAGAAGTCATCGAATTCATCTGGGACCGCATCATATGCCGATTCAGGATCCCCTCCGAGATCGCATGCGTTAATGGGAAACAACTCATCGGCGGCAAGCAGACGAAGTTCCTCGAAGAAAATCAAAAGGATCCTATCCACGCCCTACCACCCATGCATGAATGGACAGGCCGAATCCATGAACAAGACCATCATTCAAAACCTAAAAAAGAGGCTAGAAAATGTGAAGGGAAAATGGAGAGAGGTGTTTCCCGAAGTACTATGGGCATATCGAACAACTTCGAAGACAAGAACAGGAGAGACTTCGTTCTCTTTGATATATGGGTTCAAGGCTTTGATATCTGTAGAGGTCGGGGAACCAAGCGCCAGATTTTGACATGCCACTGCAGACTCAAACAACGAGTCCATGACTACAGCCCTCGAGTTGTTAGATGAAAAGAGGGAGGCTGCATTGGTCCGAATGGCCGCCCAAAAACAAAGGATCGAAATATACTATAACAGGAGAATAAACCTCCGATACTTCGGAGTCGGTTACATAGTCCTAAGGAAAGTCACCCCTAACACTCGAAACACAAATAAAGGGAAGCTAGTCCCTAGCTGGGAAGGACCGTAATGCATCCTCAGAGTAGTAGGCAAAGGGTCCTACAAACATGGCACCATGGAAGGCGAGCAACTACCAAGAAATTGGAACATATTTATGCTCAAGCGCTATTACTATTAAGGTACAACTTTCTCCCTTTTTCATTTATGTTTCACACTAACTTATTACAGGTATTCGATTCAGAAGAGTCGAAGCACCCATCAGCTCGAAGACCGTAGGTTTTAAAGCATGTGTTGCACTCGCTTTCCCTTAGTTCGGGTTTTATCCCAAATGGGTTTTACCGGCGAGGTTTTTAACGAGGAAACATCTATATGCTACCTAAGGAGAACTCAACAAGTATTCAAGGCTTCCTCTCAATCAACCTCGAATACTGGGGGGCGTCACCATTGAAGGTTATCTTTTCGAAAGAACCAAGTTATGACAAAGAGGGCCTTGATAGGGAAATATTGTATTGGGACAAACGGTCAAATGAACCATGTCCATGTAGAACAATCGAGCCTCCGAAGGCAAAAACATATACACATATATCAAGTAATCAAAGACTCTTTGCTTGTCAAAATGCTTTGTACCTCAAAGAAGTTTACTACTTTCACGCAAAATGGCTCAAGGGCCAAAAATTCTCGAACACTCGGGTACTGTCATCACAAGTAAGCTCATCGAGCCATCAAAATCTCTAATTCGTAATGCCTCAATGAGGAAACTTCAAGCTCGTAAGACCTCAGCGAGGCAGCATCAAATCTGTAAGACCTCGAAGAGGTATGCCCAAATTTATAAGAACTTAATGAGGCAATACCAAGTTTATAAGACCTCAATGAGGAAATACTGAGTTTATAAGACCTCAATGAGGCATACTCAAAATTATAAGACCTTAAAAAAGCATAACCCCGATATTAAGGCCAAGGCTATATATTCAGACTTGTAAGATCCCTAAAAAGGCATACCCTCGATATAGGCGCCAAGGACACCTCACCCGGGGACTAAAGGCTACGGCAGAACATAAAGACTACAGTCATATTAAAAGGCTACGATCGAATTAACACGGTTTAGAGACGTCCGACTACCACCAAAAAACTAAAGGCCTTCAAATACTTCAAAAGGAACCGGTTAATCAAGCTACCCTCGGCATAAGCAAAGGAGCTTCGATAATATCAGCTCCGAACAATGAAAAGGCTTCGAAACATCATCCTTCGAGAAAACTCCACGAGGTACTCGACTATCGTCACATATCGACTCATAATCGAGGTTCTCGTTTGAGCCGTCAAAGAGTCAGATGAACACGAAACATACCAAGGCATAATCAAAACTTTAAAAGTCTTTAGCCATAATGGGGGAAAACTATAGCCATATTAGAGGTCGAATCGACCCAATCTAAAAAGAGCCTAAGGGTCAATGCGTAAGAGCCTAAAGGACAGCCTAAAGAGCCTAAGGGCCGATCTAAAAAGCCCAAGGGCCAAATTGAAAATAGCCTAAGGGCCAATGTTTTAAAAGAAACCTAAGGGTCGATAGTACCGAATCGAAACTTAACCCGAGGATAGAACTCCCAAATGGTCAATTGTTATCGATTATTCGTGGATCATGAAAACCTTATATTATAAGTCTGACACATCGGATTGATTATTGACAAGTATCACAGTTTATTCCAAAAAAGCAAAGGAGAGACAAGAAGTGACGAAGAGCAAAGATCCTTTTATATATAATAAAGGTTCACAAAAGCATATATACAAAGCTCACACTTGGAGCTAGTACACGAAAAACAAAGAAAAATAAGCCTAATCTTCCGCCGGGGACACTTGACTGGATGAAGCTCCCCCGGGAGTTATGCCTTCAACGGCTTGTTCCTCTGCCCCTAAGTCTCCAATAGCCTCTTCCCGCTCGGGGACTTCTTCTTCGTCTTCATCACTTTCCGAGTCGCTGGCTGAGCCACTGGCTGAGTCACCATCAGAAAAATGCAGAGCTGTCGACTCTTCCTCTAGGGCCCTCACTCTGTCGATCTCAGTAGAAAGATCAAAGCCCCCTACATGTGCTTCCTTGAGAGCCTGTCTTCGAGATACCAATCGAGCATGGTCTAGGGCTCAAGCTAGATTGAGCTCGGCCTCAACAAACGCCTTCTTAGCCCGAGAGTTTGCAGCAGCATCCCCACGACGAGGATAAGAGCCCATCAACCTCAGCCTTAGACTTGGACAGCGCGGCGGCTGATTCAGCATGGATATTCTTATACTTGCTGCTTTATGCCCTTGCGTCTTGGAGTTGATGCTCAGCCGAGGTTAGCTTCTCTCGGAGAGTATCTCTCTCGATGTCTATCTCATCCATGCGCCATTTAAGCCTGAGGATCTCAGTATCCCTGACTCCAAGCTCCTCCTACATCACGTCATCTTTTTTCTGAAGCTACAAGAATCAAGTTAAGGCTTTAAAATACGAAGACTGTGTTACATGTTCATCAAGATTAGCCCGTTCTCGAGATATCGCCTCCAGGCAAGCTCGAAAGTCATGTAGCACCTCCTCCTTCTTGGCTAGAAGTGCTTTGCACTCATTCGCCTCTGATTCTAAAGCCTCCTGCACTCATCCTCATAGTGGTCCAACTTAGCTTGCGACTTGGAAATGGCCATATTGTAAAGCTCTATGGCCTAAAAACATAAAGGAAAGAAATTAGAAAAAAGCAGAATCAAACTCAAGGCATAGTTGTCAGAAGATTACATGTTTGCATAGCTTATCGGCTTCCTCGAAAATAAGCGAGTCGTTGAGGTCGGGGATGTCGTCGACCCCGATGAAGTATCCTTCAAACACATCATTCCCCTCGAGGGGCGCCCCCACGTCGGGAGCCTCTATATTATGGGCATCCCCTATCTCCCTAGGAGAGAATATCGGGCCCGACGAAGAATCATTTATATTAACAACCTCGACTGGATCAATCGGGGCCTTATCTTGCCTTAGGGGAGCTTCAGTACCGGGCTCCCCGAGTTCATCCTCCAAATGCCCCTCGGCTTGGGAAATATTTTGGTCGTCAACCGGTTTGGCGACTTTGTTTGACCTACCCTTGAGAACTTCAACCCGAGTGGGGCAGCATCAGTAACTTTTGATTTAGAAGACTTCGGCTCTACAGTAGTCGGCTCAGTAGGCTTTGAAGCATTTGTAGGTGCCAGCGGGCAGCCATTTCTCTCTTCGCCCTCAGGTCGAAGGCTCTCTGACACTTCCGGAGTTATGGTTTTTGAATCAACCTCAGGCTTTTGTACTTTAGCCTTCATCGACTTCGAGGATTCAGTTGTTGATTTCCTTTTTCTCTTCTTCTCATTAGCAAGTTTTGGGCTATCTGCTTCCCCGGGTGGGGCTTCCCTCATCAAAGAGGCCTCTCCTAGACCTGCACAAACACAAAATACAAACACATAGAATGAGAATACGTTCAAGGGATATCTTCTTTAAAGATTTCAAGTATGGCAGAAGCAAAACCTCGTCCTGGGTTTTTGCCTCCCATCAGGTCTTGGCCAGATCGCGCCACACGCGCTCAGCATAGGGGCATGCCGAATTAAGCTGGTAAACCCAGCTCGCGAGGTCCTTGACCGCGCCGAGATACCACTCGACAACTGCAACATCAAAGGAGTTAGTTCGTAGGGAAGATGGTCCAAAGGAATAAAAAGATACTTAATTAGCATGTCACTTACGATTCATATTCCATTCCTCATGGAATGGCATCCTTTAAGTAGGGATTATATATGAGGTCCTAACTCGGACAAAGCGGCTCATCCACCCTCTGTCCTTGTCCTCATCGATACAGGAAAGAGGACCTTCGAAGCCCGATGTTGAAGCTTAATTAAGTCGCCTCGATAAAGTCGGAGACTATACATTCTAATCAGGTGGTCGAGGGTAAAAGGCATCCCCTTGACCTTGTTGAAAATTACCTAATCATGTAAACAATGCGCTAGAATGATGGATAGATTTGGCCGAGTGTCACTCGCTATTGTCTACAGAAATCGAGGATCACGGGGTCTATCAATGGCAAAGATAGTTCAACCGGGCCTAGAGTAAAAGGATATGTGTATACACTAAGGAAATCGGCTTTGTGTGTTGATATGTCTTCCTCACGAGAAGGAATCTCCACTTATACCTCCTCCTCCCAGCAGAAATCATCCTTCACCTTCCCAGTGTTAGTTATCAGGCTAACGTATCGGGACATGGGTTCACACTGCCCCGGTTTCAAAGAAGGCTTGCTGACCTTGAAATCGGAGGACGTTTCGCAGGGTCCGGGGATGCACTCCTCAATACGAGGAGGAACTATGACTTTTCTCATAGATGAGCGCGATGAGGAAGAATCTTTATCATCCTAGGGAACGGTTTAAGAGGTCTTTGCCATTTTTCTGAAAGATTTCAGAAGAAAGGGAAGAAACTGGTTGGGAGATGAGCACAAGAAAGAAGTGAGAAGAGTTGTTGAACGTTTGAAGATATGATGAAAATTAAGAGGTTAAGGAGTGAAGGACTGGAGTATTTATAGGAGCCAGTCGTGCGCGTTGGGGAAGCCAAAGGGCGGCCAACCGTCGTAATCAATTCGAGGTTTTTCAAGGGTCGTGCGAACGTGACTTTTGAACATCCCTTTTTGTCACATCAATCGCTTACATGACATAACTGACGTAATGATGGAGGCATTGAAGAGTTGAAGAATTCAAAATCGTTCCTTGTTATTTCATTCCAAGAAACATGGCGACTATCTATATACGGTCAAAATCAGGGAAGGCCAATTTTAAGGCTTCTTGGCGTTCCAAGCCCGGTCTCGATGGGCTCGGAGCATATCCTGGGGGTAGACCTCGAAGTGCATACCTCGAGGGAGTACATTGAAGTCTCATCCCAGCATACCTCGAGGCAGGATGAAAATCGAAGGCCGTCATGAAAAGGCGGGAAATTCCCAAGGGCACGTGGTTAGAGTTGACAAGGTCTACAAGAATAGTACAAGTCCGTATTGAGCCATTATACAGTTGTACCAACAACATTTCTTTGTCATAATTAGACATGTACTATGTTGGGATTCCCTCCTCCTATATAAAGGGGACCCCTGTCATTTTGTAACACACATGAATATTCAATACAATAGAACATTCTCTACTTTTCTTGCTTAAACGTGCTCAACAGTGACTTTATAGATTTATTGCTCTTCATTTAGTATCCTTGTTCTTCATTTATTGTTCATTATTAATAGCTTCAATACGACCTCGAGGCCCCTATTCTAGCGAGCTCGAGGCCCCAACCGTGTGACAGCCTTGGTTTGCGTATCTTGTTGTCTTTACTTACACTTAGCATTTCTCACCTAACAAATAGTATTGAAATAAATCACATATTTTTAGAACCACAAATCAAATATAATTGTTAATACCATTTTTCAAGGTAAACAAAAATATACCTCTTTCGATTAAATAACTCGGTGAACAAAATTGCAATCAATTCAAAGCCCCATAAATGAATTCATCCAAAATACTAGAGTTAAATTCTAAAAATATCAATAAAAATACCATATTCGTCAAACCCTAAAGTAAACTTGTCACGACCCAAAACCTATGGATTGTGATGGCACCGGACACCACTGTCAGGCAAGACGACCCCTTAATCAGTTGGAACACTTTCCTGTTTAACATTTTAGAATCGAAGCCTTTTCTTGCATTTTTTTTCATTATTAAATAAATAAATTTCGTAATTTAAATACGGCAAGAAACCAACTTAATACAAAAAAAGAAAAGAAATACCAAGACATCCCCAGAACCCGGTGACACAAGTCCATGAGCAATTTCTAAGAATTTATACAATTATACAACGCTTGTCCGAAAAACAAATTGGACAAAGGCAATAAATATAAAATGTAAGTACACAGAAGGGAGACTCCGGCAGCTGTGGAACGCCTCTGGATGAATGCAGCCCGCATAAGTCCCCAAATCGATCATTGTACTATTAAGGTACATGTGCAACAAAATGCACAGAAAGTGTAGTATGAGTACATATATATATATGTACCCAGTGAGTATCCCGTCTAAACTCGAAGGAGTAGTGACGAGAGGTCGACTAAATACTCACTAAGGTCCGGCAATATAATATAAAAAGGTATATGGCTAAAGCAGTAGGCATGTGAAGCAGAAATTAACAAGTACATAAGCAAATAATGTAATCCAAGTAACAACTGAAAATGAACTGCAAGTGCCAAATCCTCCATTTACACAATACCTGACAATCCCATTATACGTGACTCAGACTCAAGTGACGATACAATACCAGAACAAGACAACCGGCAGGAGTCGTACGGAAATATATAAACACTGAATAGTCGTAAAGCTCCCCTCGATCGCGAATCATATCTGCGACTCGAGTGCTGACTCGATTATACTGATTTATCATAAAGCTCCCCCACGATCGCGAATCATACATGCGACTCGTGTGCTGACTCAATTATATACCATTACTATAAAGCTTCCCACGATCGCGTAGGAGTGGGGAATCCCAACATAGTAAATGTATTATTATGACAAAGAAATGTTATTGGTACAGCTATATAATGGCTCAGTACGGACTTGTACTATTCTTGTAGACCTTGTAAGCTCTAACCACGTGCCCTTGGGAATTTCCCGCCTTTTCATGACGGTCTTCGATTTTAATCCTACCTCGAGGTATGCTGGGATGAGACTTCAATATACTCCCTCGAGGTATGCACTTCGGGGTCAACCCCCAGGATCTGTTCCGAGCCCACCGAGACCAGGCTTGGAACGCCATAGAAGCCTCAAAATCGGCCTTCCCCGATTTTGACCGTATACAATTTTGGGTGATTACCTTTGCACTATTTCGTTTGATTTAATTTAGTGATTCTTTTAAGTAATCGAAAGATCTTGTTGACTTGATGATTAATTTAAGTTAGGAAAATATTCGAGAGATGTTCTTGTGACGACCCCAATTTCCCTCCGTAGTATGTCATGATGGAACCTAGTTTCTATGATTAGGTTACCCTAACATATAATAATAACTTGGTAGAAAAGATTATCAAAATACTAAAATAAAGTTGAATAAATGATATAACCTTCTGATACAAAACACAATCTTAACAATACTGTCACGACCCCAAATCCTAACAGGTCGTGATGGCGCCTATCGTGGAATAGGCTAGCCAACCATCACCTAATTACTCATTCGTTCTATTAGAATACTTCGAAAATAAATCATAAACAACAAACAAAGTAATAATTAATTTCATTAAGTCTTTACTCCCAATAATAGTCTAACAGTCTACACATACCTCCCAAGACTGGAGTCAACATGTTCACGAGCATCTACTAAATAGAACTAACTCTACTAATGTCTTAAACAAAGTCTAGGAATGAAATGCTAGAGCTAAATAAGGAAAGGAAATGGAGAAGCTGTGGACGCTAGACAACTACCTCGAAATCCCGTAAAACTGTTGCTAATGAACAGTGACAGTTACTGCTCTGAGCCTGTACTTGGATTTGTGCATAGAGGCACATAGAGTAATGATGAGTACGCCAACTCAGTAGTAATAAAAATAAATCACAGTCTGAGAAATACAAAACACACAGCACAGATACACCAATTCACAAAACCAGTAAAAACACCAAGTCACCATAAAGTATTCATCAAATAATAAGTTCGAAAACCAGTTTCCAAAAATCCCTTGAAACAAGTATAATTTCAATATATATCTCAGTAAAACTCTCAGTAAAAATAAGTTTGAAAATGAAGTGAATCATAGTTCAAAAACTCAGTAAAATCATCATAATTCTGCCCCTCGGGCCATAATAATTTCTCGTAACAATTTCTCTCAGTATCAGCCCATCAGGCAACCTCACAGTCACTCAGTAGTAGACCATCAGGCAACCTCACAGTCACTCAATATTAGCCCATCAGGCAACCTCACAATCACTCAACATTAGCCTCGCGGGCAACATCACTCATTAGGTACCTGCGCTCACGGGGGTGTGTACAGACTCCAGAGTGAAAATCGTAACATATCAGTGAGGAAAATAGTAAAATCAGCCCTCAAAGGGTAAACAAATCGGCATTACGCCCCAAACATGGATTACAGCCCAAAACATATCAAATGTATATCAATACTATTAAGCATAGGCTTTAAAATCGATTTCGCAACTCAAAGACATTACTTACCTCAAACTAGCCTGCAAACTATTCTGCAATACGCTTGCCTATCGTATCAACCTCTGAGCGTGCCAAATCTACCAAGTTCAGATTTTTATCATCAAATTATGCTTAAGAAATGAATTCCTATTGAAAATATCAGTTTAGCTCAAAACCCGACCCCCGGGCCCGCGTCTCGGAACTCAGAAATTTGTATACCAAAATGTTCTTCATCATATCACGAGTCTGGACATATAAAGAACGTGAAAATCGGAGTTCGTTTGACCCCTCAAATCGACCCCTAAAGGTCTCATAATCTAAAGCCTTAACCCCGCCTTTTTATAACGATTTTCATGAATTAAACACTGAGATTATGTTTCTTAATCACCTATAATCAAGTTTTAAGGTCCAAAATACTTACCTCTATGATGAACACTGATTTTCCCTCTTCAGAATCCCCTCAAAAGCTTCTTCCCGTTCAAAAATGGTGTAAAAATAGGTTAGGGTCGTGGAAGGGTTTAATTTAATACTGCCCAGTTATTGTTCATCGCGATTGCGGGACCCACATCACGATCGCGGTTCACAAATCTTCCTCTTCCCAAAAATACTCTCTGCGATCGCAACAAAGCCCACGCAATCACGGTTTAATAGAACTTCATCCCACGCGATCGCAGCCCGGCTCACGCGATTACGAAGAACAACTAACTCTACTCCCACGCGCCTGGCTAACTCTACGCGATCGAGGAATATGCCTACGCGATCGCACTACATAAGCTCCTCACCTCACGCAATCGCGACCAGACTTCACCGATCGCGATGCACAAATGAGACCGGGCTCCCAATTACTCTACGCGATCGCGACAATTGCCACGCGATCGCGACAATTGCCACGCGATCGCGATGAATAGACCCCCTGCTGCACTAACACCAGAAAACAACAACTTTCCCACGGCCAAAATGCCCGTTAACCACCCAAAATAAACCTCGAGCCCCTCGGGACCCCAACCAAATTTACCAACACATCATAAATGATCATTCAAACTTAGTTGCACTCTCAAAATACCAAAACTAACATAAAAGCACAAAAATCACATCGGGTTCTAGCCTAAGAACTTTGAAATTTCTAAAATCCACCAACGATGCCGAAACTATCCAAAACAACTCCGATTGACCTGAAATTTTGCAGACATACAAAATGGCATTACAAACCTGTTCCAACATTCGGAATTCCATTCCGACCCCGATAGCCTATTTTCCACTGCCGACCGGAAATCACCAAAAACTAACTTTCGCCAATTCAAGCCTAATTCTACATCGGACATCACAAAATTATTCTGATCACACTCCTAAGTCCCAAATCACCTAACGAAGCTATCCGAGCCATAAAATCCGCATTCCGAGATCGTTTACCAATAAATCAACTCTCAGTTGACTTTTCCAACTTTAAGGCTATTTTTAAAGACTCAATGACTAAACTCACACTTCAACCATTCTGATTTCAAGCCTACCAACTCTAACACATCAATAACAGTATAACCATCCTATAACAAGTAAATAACAGTAATTATAATGTAGGTTCTATGTAATGACAGACCGAGTCGTTACATTCTCCCCCTCTTAAACAAACGTTCGTCCTCGAACGGGTCTAGAAACATACCTGGAGTCTCAAACAAGTGAGGATATTTGCTCTGCATCTCCCTCTCGGTCTCCCAAGTAGCCTCCTCCACTGGCTGACCTCTCCACTGCACCTTCACTGATGCGATATCCTTGGACCTCAACTTTCTGACCTAACGAGCTAAAATAGCTAATGGCTCAACCTCGTATGACATATCACCTTCGAGCTGAGTTGTGCTGAAGTCTAACACATGAGACGTGTCACCAACATTTTTCCGAAGCATCGACACATGAAGTATCGGATGAACACTCGACAAGCTGGGTGGCAAAGAAAGTCTATAAGCCATATCTCCAACCTTCTGAAGCACCTCAAAAGGACCAATAAACCGAGTACTCAGCTTTCCTCTCTTCCCGAACCTCATAACACCCTTCATAGGTGATACCTTCAACAGTACCTTGTCACCTACCATAAATGACACATCCCGGACCTTCCGGTCCGCATAACCCTTCTGCCTAGTCTGTGCAGTGCGAAGTCGCTCCTGAATCAACTTCACCTTCTCCAACGCATCCTGAATCAAATATGTGCCTAATAGCCTAGACTCACCGGGCTCGAACCAACCAACCATAGATCTACACCTCCTTCCATATAAAGCCTCATACGGGGCCATATGAACACTGGAATGGTAGCTGTTATTATATGCAAACTTCGCTAGTGGCAGAAACGGATCCAATGAACCACCAAAATCAATCACACAAGCACGTAACATATCCTCCAAAATCTGAATAGTCCGTTCCGACTGCCCGTCGGTATTAGGATGAAATGCAGTGCTCAACTCTACATCACTACCCATACCTCTCTGTACGGCCCTCTTAAACTGAGATGTGAATTGAGTGCCTCTATCAGAAATGATAGAAACCGGAACTCCATGTACCCGGACAATCTCCTTAATGTAAATACCAGCTAACCGCTCTGAAGTATAAGTAGTGCTAACAGGAATGAAGTGCGCGGACTTGGTCAATCTATCCACAATGACCCAAATAGCATCAAAACCCTTCGAAGTCCGTGGTAGCCCAACTACAAAGTCCATAGTGATTCGCTCCCACTTCAACTCTGGAATATCTAACCTCTGAAGCAGCCCACCTAGTCTCTGGTGCACATACTTGACTTGCTACAGTTGAGACACCGTGCTACATACTCAACAATATCACTCTTCATCCGCCTCCACCAATACTGTTGTTTCAAGTCCTGATACATCTTCACGACACCTGGATGAATGGAATACCGCGAGATATGTGCCTCTGCTAATATCAACTCTCGAATACCCTCCATATTGGGCACACAAATACGGCCCTGCATCCTCATAACTCTGTCCTCACCGATAGTCACATCTATTGCATTACCCCGACGAACTCTATCCTGAAGAACCAATAAGTGTCGGTCATCATACTGGCGAGCTTTAATCTGATCATAAAGAGAAAACCGGGAAGCCATGTTAGCTAATACCCGTGGAGGGTCTGACAAATCCAATCTCACCAACTGACCCGCTAAAGCCTGAACATCAAGTTCTAAAGGTCGCTTTGCTGCTGAAAGGTATGGTAGACTCCCCAAACTCTCGGCTCTGCGACTCAAGGCATCGGCCACTACATTGGCTTTCCCTGGATGATACAAAATAGTAAGGTCATAATCCTTGAGAAGCTCTAACCATCTCCTCTACCGTAAATTCAAATCCTTCTGCCTCAGCAGATACTGCAAGCTACGATGATCAGTGAAAATCTCACGATGTACCCCATACAAGTAATGCTGCCAAATCTTTAAGGCATGAACAATAGCAGCTAACTCAAGATCGTGCACTGGATAGTTCTTCTCGTGCACCTTAAATTGTCTAGACGCGTAGGCAATCACCCTATCGTCCTGCATCAACACCGCTCCCAAACCAACTCTAGAAGTATCACAATAGCCTGTGTAAGAACCCGAACCAGTAGGTAAAACCAAAACCGGAGCTGTGGTCAATGCTGACTTGAGCTTCTGAAATCTCTCCTCACACTCATCGGACCATCTGAATGGAGCACCCTTCTGGGTCAATCTAGTTAATGGTGAAGAAATAGAAGAGAATCCCTTCACAAAGCGACGGTAATATCCCGCCAAACCAAGGAAACTCCTAATCTCAGTAGCTGAGGACGATATGGTCCAACTCTGCACCGCCTCAATCTTCTTCGGATCAACCTGAATACCCTTACTAGACACCACGTTCCCCAAGAAAGCTACTGAACCAAGCCAAAACTCACACTTGGAGAATTTTGCATAAAGCTTCTCCTCCCTCAATCTTTGTAACACCACCCTCAGGTGCTGAGCATGCTTTTCCTGTCTACGAGAATAAACCAGGATGTCATCAATGAACACAATGACGAATGAATCAAGGTAATGATGGAACACACTATTCATCAATTGCATGAACGCTACTGGGGCATTGGTAAGCCCAAATGACGTAACCAGGAATTCATAATGACCATATCTGGTCCTGAAAGTAGTCTTCGGAATGTCAGAATCTCGAATCATCAGCTGATGATACCCATACCTCAAGTCAATCATGGAGAACACCTTAGCTCCCTAAAATTGATGAAATAAATCATCAATATGAGGCAAGGGATACCGGTTCTTCACTGTAACGTTATTCAGCTATCTATAATCAATACACATACGCATGGAGCCATCTTTCTTTTTCACAAACAACACCGATGCACCCCAAGGTGACATACTCAGCCGAATGAACCCCTTATCTAAGAGTTCCTGAAGCTGCTCTTTCAGTTCTTTCAACTCCGTTGGTGCCATGCGGTAAGGTGGAATAGAGATAGGCTGAGTGTCTAGCACTAGGTCAATACCAAAATCAATATCCCTATTAGGTGGCATGCCTGTTAGGTCTGCAGGGAATACATCCGGAAAGTCACGGACTACATGAACAGAATCGATAGATGGAGTCTACTAACATCCCTCAACAAAGCAAGATAAGATTCACACCCTTTCTCAACCATACGCTGAGCCTTTAAATAAGAAATCACTCTGCTAGGTACATGCTCTATTGACCCTCTTCACTCAACTCTCGGATCTCCGGGCATAGCTAAGGTCACAGTCTTATCGTGACAATCAAGAATCGCATGACATGGGGATAACCAATCCATGCATAGAATCACATCAAAATTGACCATACTGAGTAACATCAAGTCCACTCGGGTCTCCAGACCCCGAATAGATATAAGACACGACCGGAACACGCGGTCCCCAATAATAGTATCGCCCACCGGAGTCGAAACATGAACGGACGTAACTAAAGACTCATGGGGCATATTTAGAAAATGAGAAAAATACGACAAAACATAAGAGTACGTGGAACGAGGGTCAAATAAAGCCAAAGCATCACTGTGACAAACTAAAATAGTACATGTAATCACCGCATCTGAGGCCATAGCATCAGGACTAGCCGGAAGTGCATAGATACGTGGCTGGCCTCCACCTGCTCGACCTCCCCCTCTAGGGTGGCCTCTGGCTGCCTGGGTAGGTGGTGATGTGATTGGGACTGAAGCTGAGGGCTGAACCCTCTACTGAGATGAACTACTAGGACGACAGGGACACTTCCTCCACTCATGTCCGAACTCTCAACACTCATAACAACTACCTGGAGCTGGAGATGAAAACTAACAAAAAACCCTGCCACCATGATAACCACCAGATGAACCATGCATAGAAGAACCATGATATGATGATGCTCGGGCAGAGCTCTAAGTTGGAATGGCACTAAAAGATGAACGTCCCTGATGAGAATTGTGAGGACCCTGCCCCGAAAATACACCACTGTAAGCTGCGCGAACTGCTTGTGGAGGTCGAAATGGACGACCTCTGTTTTGTTGAAACTGCCCTCTAAAAGCGGAACCACTGAAGCTACCTGCTCCCCGAGGCCTCTTGGTCTCTCTCTTCTCATGCTCTTGCCTGCGAACCGACTCAATGTCCCGAGCAATGTCAACTACCTGCTCAAATGTAGCTCCAAACACTCTCTTTCTGGTCATCAAGATCCGAAGCTGATAAGTAAGACCGTCTAAAAACATCCTAATCCTCTCCCTATCAGTAGGGACAAACTTAGAAGCATGTCTAGCCAACTCGAAAAACATTATCTCGTACTGAGTAACTAATAACTCTCCCTGGTGCAGCTGCTCAAACTATCTACGATGCTCCTCTCTGTGGGACTGAGGAACATATTTCTCCAAAAAGATTGTGGATAACTACTGCCATGTGAGCGGTGCTGAGCCAACCGGCCTACACCTCTCGATTGCCTCTCACCAAGTGAAAGTAGAACCCGCAAACTGAAATGTAGCAAATGAGACCCCACTAGTCTCCAAAATACCCGCACTACGCAATATCCTCTGGAATTTATCAAGAAAACCTTGGGCATCCTCACCATCTGTGCCGCTGAAAGTCGGAGGCTTAAGTCTGCTGAGCCTCTCCAGCCTACGCTGCTCATCCTCGGGCATAGCTGGAACCACATAGTCCTGAACTGGGGCAACCGACTGAGCTGGGGCCGACTGAGCTGGGGCTGCTCCCGGTGTCTGAATAGTCTGTACAACCTGCTTAGGTGTCCGGGCAGCTGGAGTCGTATTAACTCCCCCGGTCTGAGCTGCAGTGGCAGTAGTAGACATAGAAATTGCCTGAGCCAAATTGGTGCATACTGTCAGTATCTGAGCCAGAGTCTCCTGAAAACCCGGAATAACAATAGGCATTGTCAGTGCCTGAGCCTGTCGCGCTGGAGCACCCTCGACGGGAACCTGATCCTGAATGATAGAGGGATCATGTGGTACTGTGCCGGTTGCTACACGGGCTGGTCCCCTAACTCCACCACGGCTTCAACCCCTTGTGGTTGTGGCTGGTGTCTGGTCACCCTGATCGGTATTGCGTGTCCTCACCATCTGTGAGAGAATGAAACAACGTAAGTTTAGATTTCAAGAATCAATAGATTGGCACGAAAGATTTCAAGAAATGGAGATTTTTCCTAAGAGTTCTGCAGCCTCTCGAAGATAAGTACAGACGTCTCCCTACCGATCCGCAAGACTCTTCTAAACCTGCTCATGACCGTTGAGTCCTATGTAACCTAGTGCTCTGATTTTAATTTTTCACGACCCCAAATCCTAACAGGTCGTGATGGCACCTATCGTGGAACTAGGCTAGCCAACCATCACCTAATTACTCATTCGTTCTATTATAATACTTCAAAAATCAATCATAAACAGCAAACATAGTAATAATTAATTTCATTAAGTATTTACGCCCCAATAATAGTCTAACAGTCTACACATACCTCCCAAGACTGGAGTCAACATGGTCACGAGCATCTACGAAATAGAACTAACTCTACTAATGTCTTAAACAAAGTTTAGGAATGAAATGCTAGAGCTAAATAAGGAAGGGAAATGGAGAAGTTGTGGACGTTGGACAACTACCTTGAAATCCCGTAAAACTGCTGCTAACGAATAGTGACAACTACTGCTCCGAGCCGGTACCTGGATCTGTGCACAGAGGCATAGGGAGTAATGATGAGCATGCCAACTCAGTAGTAATGAAAATAAATCACAGCCTGAGAAATATAAAACACACAGCATAGATACACCAATTCACAAAACCAGTAAAAATACCAAGTCACCATAAAGTATTCATCAAATAACAAGTTCGAAAACCAATTTCCAAAAATCCCTTGAAACAAGTATAATTTCAATATATATCTCAGTAAAACTCTCAGTAAAAATTAGTTTGAAAACAAAGTGAATCATAGTTCAAAAACTCAGTAAAATCATCATAATTCTGCCCCTCGGGACATAATCATTTCTCGTAATAATTTCCCTCAGTATCAGCCCATCAGGCAACCTCACAGTCACTCAATATTAGCCCATCAGGCAACCTCACAGTCACTCAATATTAGCCCATCAGGCAACCTCACAGTCACTCAATATTAGCCCATCAGGCAACCTCACAATCACTCAGCATTAGCACCGCGGCCAACATCACTCATTAGGTACCACTACTCACTGGGGGTGTGTGCAGACTCCGGAGGGGCTCCTACAGCCCAAGCGCTATAACAAGCCACATTATGGCATAAATCATACACAATATTGGCCCGCAGCCTCTCTCATATCACAACATCCTCACAATAATGGCCCGCAACCTCACTCAGTCAGACACTCTCAACATTCCCTTCAGGCCATAAATATACCGGGTTCTCAACCCAAAAACAGTGTTTCATTTTCAATAAATAGTATCAAAATACTCTGAGTGTCAAGATAGTTTTTCAAGAAACGACTGAGTGAAAATCATAACATATCAGTGAAGAAAATAGTAAAATCAGCCCTCAAGGGGTAAACAAATCGGCAATAGGCCCCAAACATGGCTTACAACCCAAAACATACCAAATATATATCAGTACTATTAAGCATAGGCTTTAAAATCGATTTTGCAACTCAATAGTTGCCTTAATAGGGAATATATTTCCAAAGTTCCGACCTTTGCATTCCAAAACCCGTGAAAGGGTGCAGAGTCTGGGGTTTCATACCCTCAGGACAGGATTTAAAGACATTACTTACCTCAAACTAGCCTGCAAATTATTACGCATTACGCTTGCCCCTCGTATCAACCTCCGAGCGCTCCAAATCTACCAAGTTCAGATTTTTATCATCAAATTATGCTTAAGGAATGAATTTCAATTGAAAAATATCAGTTTAGCTCAAAACCCGAAAACGATCAAAACTCGACCCCCGGGCCCGCGTCTCCGAACTAAGAAATTTTTATACCAAAATGTTCTTCATCATCTCACGAGTCCGTACATATAAAGAATGCAAAAATCGGAGTTTGGTTGACCCCTCAAATCGACCCCTAAAGGTCTCTTAATCTCAAGCCCTAACCCCACCTTTTTCTACCCATTTTCATGAATTAAACACTGAGATTATGTTTCTTAATCACCTATAATCAAGTTTTAAGGTCCAAAATACTTACCTCTATGATGAACACTGATTTTCCCTCTTCAAAATCGCCTCAAAAGCTTTTTCCCGTTCAAAAATGGTGTTAAAATAGGTTAGGGTCGCGGAAGGGTTTAATTTAATACTGCCCAATTCTTGTTCATCGCGATCGCGGGACCCACATCGCGATCGCGATTCACAAATCTTCCGCTTCCCAAAAGTACTCTCCGCGATCGCAACAAAGCCCATGCGATCACATTTCAATAGAACCTCATCCCACGCGATCGCAGCACGGCTCACGCGATCGTGAAGAACAACTGACTCCACTCCCACGCGCCTGGCTAACTCTACGCGATCATAAGCTCCTCACCTCACGCGATCGCGACCAGACTTCAGCGATCGCGATGCACTAATGCGACCAGGCTCCCAATTACTCTACGCGATCGCGACAATTGCCACGCGATCGCGACAATTGCCACGCGATCGCGATGAATAGACCCCTGCTGCACTAACACCAGAAAACAACAACCTTCCCAAGGCCAAATGCCCTTAACCACCCAAAATAAATCCCAAGCCCCTCGGGTCCCCAACCAAATTTACCAACACATCATAAATGATCATTCAAACTTAGTTGCTCTCTCATAACACCAAAACTAACATCAAAGCACCAAAATCACATCGGATTCAAGCCTAAGAACTTTAAAATTTCTAAAATCCTCCAACGATGCCGAAACTATCCAAAACAACTCCGATTGACCTGGAATTTTGCAGACATATCCAAAATGGCATTAAGAACATGTTCCAAGTATCGGAATTCCATTCCGACCCTGATAGCCTATTTTCCATTGCCGACCAGAAATCGCTAAAAAATAACTTTCACCAATTCAAGCCTAATTCTACACCGGACATCACACAATTACTCTAATCACACTCCTAAATCCCAAATCACCTAACGAAGGAATTCGAGCATAAAATATGCATTCCGAGGTCGTTTACCAATAAGTCAATTCTCAGTTGTCTTTTCCAACTTTAAGGCTATTTTTAAAGATTGAATGACTAAACTCTCACTACAACCATTCTGATTTCAAGCCTGCCAACTCTAACAAATCAATAACAGTATAACCATCCTATTACAAGTCAATAACAATAATTATAATGCAGGTTCTAGGTAATGACAGACCGGGTCGTTACAAATACGCTCCCCAAATACCAGTTGAACTGAGTCATAAGATCTATAGAATAAAACTACGGAAACTACTACATCATTCTCTGAAAGAATTATAACAGTAGACATAATAAAAGGGAAGGTGACTCCGAGGCCTACAAACGTAAAGCATGTATACCTTAAAGTCTCCTAAGCAGCAACTCCATCAACTCTAGCATATGGCATGGGCAGACGTACCTGGATCTGCACAAACAATGTGCAAAAGCATAGTATGAGTACACCACAACGGTACCCAGTAAGTATCAAGCTTAACCTGAGTAGAGTGTTGACAAGGCCAGGTCAAGACACCTACTGGGTTATAAGTAAGCAGTATGAAAATGTAATACGAATATGAAATTGAAAGTAGAGAAATAACCTATAGGAAACAAGATAGTAACATGAACTAATATCGGAAACTAAACATATAAATAACATAAAAGAAGATAGTAAAGAGAACTACAGCGATCATATATGGACAACAACTGCTAGAACAGTAAATAATGAAACAAAAAGAAGTGTACCCACCAAAACTCTTTGCAACATGAATTGATTAGGAAGAGTCACAACGAGGTATCGCCTCATTTGGTAATGAAATCAAAACCGCAGTACCACCTCGTATTATCAAGAACCACAACCGAGGTACCGCCTCATATTCACATTTCTCAATTTCAATTACAATCTTTCCTTATACTGCCTCTTGAGTCTTACATATGAATTAGGTTTTGAAAACAGTTTTCCCGAAATAGCTACACACACTTTATCCCACCTTATGACGCCGCGTTGCTTCACGTACTTCCCCTACAAGAAAAACACACATAAGTCCACCTTATACAGCCGCATGCACATCAACCCCAAGCCTTATACTGCCGCATGCGCGTCAATATCACACTACAATAACAACTCACACCATAAGTGCCTATATATCACAATTAGCCAACAATCCACAGTATCAATGTTTCCACAACAATAACCCACGATTCTACCATAACGAGTACAAAATATCAACAATAACAATGAATGTAAAATACCGAAAAGGAAGTTGTTTCAACAATAACAATTTCGCATCAACGTGATAACCACTTTCACAACTTCAACACCAATAACTCAAGAATGAGAGACAATGTATAACCACGATGTTAGATAAGGATAACTAACGATGGAAGAGATAACATGTAGAAATGACTTCAAATAATGGAAATCAACAATGAAAGAGATAACATGAAACAATAAAAGAGGCAACAAGTTCAACTAAAGCATGAGAGCAAATTATCAATGAGGAGGTAGAACAAGTGTTACCGAAATCATTTAAGGTATGTAAGGATAGACTAACACATGTAAGAATAGAATGACTAAGAGAATTTAGAACATGATATGACATTTCAATTAAAGCATGGAAATAGTCTAACTAGCCAAACCCGGCCAAATACCACGTCCAACCCGTGTACCCACTCGTCACCTTGCGTACACGGCTTTCACTTAGCACAATTGAATCAAACAATATCGATTCGAAAGGGTATTACCCCATACGAAGTTATGCAAGACACTTACCTCATATAGGCCAATTCAACACTTGGAAATAGCTTTTCCCTTAAAATTCACATCCACACGGCTCAAATCTAACCAAAATCGACTTAATATCATCAAACAATGGATAAAGCTAAGATCATTATACTTTAACCAGAAAGTATACAAAGGTAAACCCGAGGCTCGCCTCGTCAAAATCCGGGCCTAACGGTAGATTCCCTCTACCCAAGACCCCACGAGTTCATATATGTGATTAGTTTCAAAACCCAAGTCCAAATCGACTATCAAATCTCAATTTCTTATTTTTCAAAAACATGACAAAGTTTCACAATTTTTCACTTTGATTCACCTGATTTTGATGTTAAAATCTAAGATATGTTGATGGAATATGACTAGAAATGGATTAAAATCATTTACCTAAGCTTTGTAGTTGAAAATCCTCTCTCCAAACATGTCGAGTCTAGGGCTAAAAAATGTGAGAATGAGTTCAAAAATCCCGTCTCCCATCCCTGTAAGAATGCCAACCCTCGCAATTGCAAATTAGGGATCGCATTTGCGAACCATGACAACCTCATGAAACATCGCATTTATGAGAAAAGGCTTCGCAATTTCGAAGCTGGGAGTTTGGAAAATGCGAACAAATGTTCGCAATTGTGAACCAAGGAAAAATCTGGCAGACTTCGCAAATGCGAGGGGGATGTTGCAATTACGACAACTGAGCCCCCACCATCACCTTCGCAATTGTGATGCTTGTGCTTGCAATTGCGATACCTAAGCACCCGCAACACCAACAGTCAAATTTCAGTTCAAAACCATTCCAAAACATGTTTGAAAGTGATTTGAACCCTCGGGGTTCAAACCTAAACATCCAAACAATTATAAAAATATCATACGAACTTGCTCGCGCAATCAAAATACAAAAATAACATCTAAAACTATGAATTGAACACTAAAACACATGAATTCCAAAGTAGAGTTTTAGAATTTCTAAAATCACAACTAAACGTTCGAATCCTATAAAATAAACTCCAAACGACACCAAATTTTGTAGACAAGTTCTAAATACCATAAACGGACTTATTCCAAGTCCCAAAATCAAATTATGATCTTGATGGCTAAAGGTCAACATGTGGTGAAACCTTTCAACTTCAAATTGCTAAAATTTGGAAATCAACATAAACCAACCTACAACTTTCCAAGATCAATTATGTGCAAACGCCTAAGTCCGAAATTACGATACGAAGCTATCAGAGCCATAAAAATATAACTCTAAGGTCGTTTTCACAAAAGTCAAATTTTGGTCAACATTTCCTAATTTAAACTTCTAAGTCAAGAATCAAGGGTCCAAATCAACCCGAAAGCTTCCTGAAACGAAACTAAGTGTCCCTGCAAGTCATACAATCATTAACGCGCTTGTGTGAAGCATAAAAAGGGGAAACATTCACAATTACAAGAAGCGACAGATTGGGTCGTTACATTCTACCCCTCATAGAACAAACGTTCATCCTCGAACGTGCATTAGGACATACCTGAAGTGGTGAATAGATGAGGATAATGACTCCGCGTATCGTGATCGGTCTCCCAGGTTGCCTCCTCGAGTGGATGACCCCTTCATTGTACCTTTACTAAAGCAATACTCTTTGATCTCAACTTCTGGACTTGTCGGTCCAAGATAGCCACATGTTCCTCAATATAAGTCAAATCCTCATCCAATTGGACTATGTTGAAGTCTAAATCATGATACGGATCACCGTAATACGGAGCATAGACACATGAAACACCTGATGAACCGCATATTAACTTGGTGGAAAAGCAAGCTTGCATGCCACCTCCTTAATCCTCTCAAGGATCTCAAAAGTTCTAATATACTTAGGGAAACTTACCCTTCTTCCCGAACCCCATCACACCCTTCATAGGTAAAACCTGGAGCAAGACTCGCTATCCAACCATGAATGCAACATCGAGAACCTTCCGATATGCATAACTCATCTGTCTAGATTGGGCTGTACGAAGCCGATCCTGGATTATCTTGACCTTCTCCAAAGCATCACAAACCAGATCCGGGCCTAATAACTTAGCCTCTCCTAGCTCAAACACCCAACTAGAGAACGACACCGTCTCCCATATAGAGCCTCATACAGAGCCATCTGAATACTCGACTAGTAGTTGTTGTTGTAGGCAAACTTCACAAGTGGAAAGAAGTGATCCCAAGCACCCCCGAAATCCGAAACACATGCGTGAAGCAAATCCTCCAATATCTGAATAGTGCGCTTGGACTGTCCGTCCGTCTGAGGCTAAAATATTGTACTCTACTCAACCCGTGTGCCTAGCTCACATCGTACAACTCTCAAAAAACTTAATATGAACTGCACAA
The DNA here is from genome assembly GCA_005239495.1 of Nicotiana undulata. Classification (NCBI taxonomy): domain Eukaryota; kingdom Viridiplantae; phylum Streptophyta; class Magnoliopsida; order Solanales; family Solanaceae; genus Nicotiana; species Nicotiana undulata. The sequence continues at coordinate 24,249 of ML282588.1, read as the reverse complement.
CCCGGTTAGATATGATGGATGCCGATATGCCTGAATGTCGGACAATCTCGTGGATATAAATCTAAGCCATCATCTCTGAAGTGTAGTTATTCATACTTGAATGAAATAAGCTGACTTGGTCAACCTGTCCACAATTACCCATACCGCGTCAAAATTGTTCTAAGTCTGTGGGAGCCCAACAATGAAGTCCATGGTGACAATATCCCATTTCCACTCGTGAATCTCAAGCTACTGAAGCAAACCACCTAGCCACTAATGTTGATACATCACATGCTGACAATTTAGGCATAGGGCTACATATTCCACCACCTTCTTCTTAATCCTCCACCACCAATAGTGCTTCCTCAAGTCTTGATACATCTTAGCGACATCCGAATGAATGGAGTAGAGCAAACTATGGGCCTCTTGAAGAATCAACTCACGCAAACCATCTGTGATGACCCAAAAGGTCATCCGATGTAAATTTAGCAAAACACTGTGTTCCGAGGCCCCGAAAGCCTCTGTTAGTCTCAACTCAATGTGCGTGCGCAGCCCGGGTGCGTAGCCGGGAAGCTTTTATGTGGAAACTTGATAAAGAGTTGAATTTATAATAATTAATTGATTAAAGTTGACTTTGGTCATCATTTTTGATAAACGGACCCGGACCCGTGATTTGACAGTCCTGGAGGGTTCATAGGAAAATATGGGACTTGGGCGTATGCACGGAATCGAATTCCGAGGTCCCAGGTCCGAGAAACAAAGTTTTTTTTTAAAGAAAATTGTTTTTTGAAAATAATAAAGGCTTATGAAAATGAACTGCGATGTGAAACCTGTGTTACCAGGTCCGTATTATGGTTTCGGAGCTCGGAATAGGTTCAATATGTGTTATTTGAGTTATCTGTGAAATTTGGTAAGGAACGGTCTTGATTTGACATGTTTCGGATCTAAAATGGGAAGTTGAGAGTTAATGAAGTTTTGAGGATTTTCATAGAATTTGAAATTTGGTTTGGAACGTGATTTTATGTTGTCGAGGCCCGAATGCGATTCCGAGACTGGGAATATTTCCGTATGGTCATTTATAACTTGCCCGCAAAATTTGATGTCATTCCGAGTCGTATAGGTCGGTCCAACGCATTGTTTATAGAAATCTAGAGTTTGAAAGTCTTAAGTTATGAATTCAGGGGTTTTGGGATGTGAATTTGAGTTTTAGCATTGTTTTGAGTGTTCCGTGGGCTCAAGCAAGTCCGTATTATGATTTGGGACTTGTTGGTATATTTGGCCAGGGGCTTGGGTGGGCCCAGGTGCCTCCCGGACCCCTCACGAGGCCAAAAAACCAGCTAAAAACACTGTTGGTGTAGCTGTTGGTGGTGTGACCGCAGGTGCGGTTGCGTAGCAGCAGGTGCGGGATCGCTCCTGCGGTCCCAGCCTCGCAGGTGCGGACCATTTTCCGCAGGAGCGGGACCGTAGGTGCGGCCCCCAACTCCGCAGGTGCGAACCCAGCTCCCCCAGCCATTTTCCGCAGGTGCGGACATTTCCTCGCAGGTGCGGTCCCAGGGTCGCAAGTGCGGAAACCCCTGTAGGCAGACTGTTTTTAAAGTGCAAAACTCGGGATTTCTTCATTCTCTTCATGCCAAAATCCCCATTAGAGACTTGTGAGCTTGAGAGGAGCACACCACGACCTAGCTACTGTTAAGGTAAGTTAACTCCTTCCTAATACTAGTTTCATGCATGCATAATTAATGGGATTACCTACTAAATTAATGGAAAATCAAGAATTGGGTAGTGAATTTAGGGTTCTTGAGAAATTGGCGTATTGTCAGTTTAATGCTATGAATTCAAGTAGAAACTTCATATTAATGATCCTTAGGCTATGGGCGAGTGATTCCTCCGAGGATTTCGGGATTCGAGCATGTGGGCCCGGGGTCGAATTTTAGTATTTTTGGAAGAATAGTGGAAAATGTATAATTAGGATTTGGAATTGGTTATTGAGTAATTATTGATGTTAATAAATCCATTATGTCTAGATATTATTGATTTGGAGTTGGATTCGAGAGGAAAGGTTGTGATTGAATATTGACTTGCATTTTGGAACCGGGGTAAGTGTTTGGCCTAACGTTAGCTTGAGGGAATAGGTATAGAGTCTTATTTGCTATGTGTAAATCATGTCTAACGTATAGGTGAGGTGACGAGTACCTATATGTTGTGGTCAAGCATGCCCGTAGGTCATTTCGCATTTCTGTTTTTCAATAAAATCTCCAATGTTCCCAAAACATTCGTTGAAATTATCAAAAACAACTTTTATGTTTCAACGAATTAGTATATATTTATTATCGTTTTTCTCTCATTACTTTTATCTATACAGCATTACTATTTCCTGTCTTGATGAACCAATGACTGTGACATGCAATGAGACAACGCAACAAAAGGACACTAATTTAGAAGAAGAGGATGTCATACCTGATGAAATTGTCAGAGAAGTTGAGGATTTTGAGAACAGACCTAAGTCTAATCTGGACGAAACTGAGGTAGTCAACCTGGGATATTCAGAAACTGCCAAAGAAACTCTTATCAACATCCACTTGTCACCATCAGAGAGAAAAGAATACACATAATTCTTGAAAGAGTATGAAGACATATTTGCATGGTCGTACGACGACATGACTGGTTTGAGAACCTCCACCGTGGCTCACAAGTTGCCAACCAATCCAGTGTGCCCGCCGGTAAAGCAGAAGCTCAGAAAGTTCAAACCTGACATGAGTCTGAAAATCAAAGAGGAGGTTACCAAGCATATCAATGCCAAGGTCCTCAGGGTGGTTGAATAACCAACCTGGTTATCCAACATCGTGCCAGTGCCCAAGAAGGATGGAAAGGTTAGGGTTTGTGTCGACTACCGGGATCTCAACCAAGCCAACCCAAAGGATGATTTCCCTCTCCCAAACATACACATTCTGATTGACAATTGTGCCAAGCATGAATTTCAGTCGTTCATGGATTACTTCGCCGGTTACCATCAGATTTGGATGGACAAGGAAGATGCTGAAAAAACGGCTTTCATTACACCATGGGGAGTATATTGTTATAAGATGATGTCGTTCGGCCTAGATAATGTTGGGGCCACTTATATGAGAGCTATGACCACTATCTTCCATGACATGATACATAAAGAGATCGAGGTATATGTGGACGACGTCATCATCAAGTCCAAGAAATCCACCGACCATCTAGCAGATCTGAGGAAGTTCTTCAACAGATTGTGGAAATACAACTTGAAATTAAACCCCGCAAAGTGTGCATTCGGGGTTCCTGCTGGAAAATTGCTTGGATTCATCGTCAGCCGCCGAGGGATAGAATTGGATCCATCAAAGGTCAAATCCATCCAAGAGTTACCACCGCCAAAGAACAAGGAAGATGTGATGTGTTTCCTGGGATGCCTTAATTACATCAGTCGGTTCATAGCCCAATCCACGATCATATGTGAACCAATCTTCAAGATGCTGAAAAAAGATGCTGCAACCAGATGGACCGAGGATTGTCAAAAGACCTTCAATAGAATCAAGGAGTATTTATCAACACCACCAGTCTCGTCACTGCCAAAGCCAGGTAGACCCTTGCACTCTACCTCGTAGTATTAGATGGAGCTTTCGGCTGCGTTCTGGGGTAGCACGACAAGACAGGGAGAAAAGGCCAGGCTATATATTATCTAAGTAAGAAGTTCACTCCGTATGAGGCACGGTATTCTCTGCTAGAACGTACCTGTTGTGCTCTAACCTGGGTATCCCAGAAGCTGAGGCACTTTTGTGCCTACACAAGCTACCTCATATCAATGATGGATCCCTTGAAATATACCTTTCAGAAGCCCATGCCCACTGGCAAGCTAGCCAAGTGGCAAATCCTATTGAGTAAGTTCGACATTGTCTATGTGACTTAGAAAGCGGTCAAGGGACAAGCATTGGCGGACCATCTTGCCGAGAACCCCGTAGATGGAGAGTACGAACCCTTGAAAACGTATTTTCCCGAAGAAGAATCGTCATTCATAGGTGAGGACATTGCAGAATCCTATGATGGTTGGAGGATGTTCTTTGACGGAGCAGCGAATTTCAAAGGAGTCGGTATTAGAGCTATTTTATTATCGGAAATGGGCCAGCATTACCGGTATCTCCTAAACTCATATTCCCTGCACTAACAACATGGCAGAGTCTGAAGCCTGCATCCTAGGGCTCAACATGGCCATTGACATGAATATTCAGGAGTTGCTGGTAATTGGTGATACAGATTTGCTAATACACCAAGTACAAGGAGAATGGGCTACCAAGAATTCCAAGATACTGCCGTATCTGCACCATGTGCAGGAATTGAGAAAGAGGTTCACAAAGACAGAACTTCTGCATGTCTCCCAGAATTCAGAACAAGTTTGCTGATGCATTAGCCACTCTATCATCCATGATACAACATCCAGATAAGAACTTCATTGATCCTATTCCGGTAAAGATCCATATCCAGCCAGCATATTGTGCCCATGTTGAGGAGGAAGCAGACGGAAAACCATGGTTCCACGATGTCAAAGAGTACTTGGTAAAGGGAGAGCACTCGGGGCTTGCAAATCATGTCCAGAAACGCACGCTTCGGAGATTGTCCAATAATTTCTTTCACAACGGAGGAACCATATACATAAGAACTCCCGATCTGGGATTACTGAGATGTGTCAATGCAAAGGAAGCCTCCAAATTACTTGAAAAGATACATGCTGGGACCTGCGGCCCACATATGAGTGGTTTTGTTTTGGCAAAGAAGATACTCAGGGCCGGTTATTTATGGATGACCATGGAAACGGACTGCATCCAGTATGTTTCGAAAAGCTATCAATGTCAGGTACATGAAGATATGATAAAGGTACCCCAAAATGAGCCCAATGCAACGAGCTCACCTTGTCCATTCGCCGCCTGGGGAATGGACGTCATTTGACCAATCGAGCCCACCACCTCTAATGGTCACAGGTTCATCCTAAGTAGCTATTGATTACTTCACCAAATGGGTCGAAGCAGCATCTTACAAAGTAATGACTAAAAAAGTCATGGTTGACTTTGTCCGCGACCGTATTGTTTGTCGATTCGGAGTTCCAGAGTCAATCATCACCGACGACGGCTCTAATCTCAACAGTGATCTGATGAAAGCCATGTGCGAGACTTTCAAAATCAAGCACAAGAACTCCATAGCCTATAGACCTCAGATGAATGGAGCTGTAGAATCCACCAACAAGAACATCAATAAGATATTGAGAAAGTTGATAGAAAAGAACAGACAATGGCAAGAAAAGCTATCATTTGCCTTACTGGGTACCGCACCATAGTCCGCACATCAACCGGGGAAACTCCCTACTTGCTGGTTTATGGCAACTCCCTTCCTTGAGAATCATACAAGAAGTTGAGCTTAGCGACGCAGAATGGATAAGGAGCCGTTATGAGCAACTAGCCCTCATAGACGGGAAAAGGATGAATGCAGTATGTCATGGTGTCACGCCCCAACCCTGGGGGACGCGACCGACACTTAACCGAGTGAACCCAGTCAAGTAAGCCTGTTTAGACTATCCTACCCTTCTCATTTACATCCCATGATTATAGTATAACATCGTTTACTGAGTTAGCGGGAAATGAATCAAAAACATACATTCATAATATTAATCCATTCTTTCTTATACATCGATATCCAAAAATTAGGTCTTCCAAAACATACATGCTAATTACAATCTTTATGAGATGGGAATACAGTTACAAGTTAACCCGACAACTACCCAACAACATACATGAACCACATGAGTGTCTACGGAGCCTCTAAGATAAAGAATATGAACATGGTTCCACCGGCGACAAGGCCCCAGCAATACCTCAAAACAGAACAACATATACAAAAGGAGAGCAACACATTTTTATACACAGCCCCGAGAGGAAATGGGGCTCACCATAACTGTTATAAGGAGGAGGAGAAGCACCACTACCGACGATCAGCTCTACCAGCTACAGAGCCACCTACATCCATAAGAAGATGTAGCACCTCCGGAAAAGGGGACGTTAGTACCATCGAATAGTACTAGTATGTATGAACAAATTCTACTCTAGATAGAACAAACAACAAACATATAGTAATGCAATTAGAGGCATCAAATAACATTTCACAGAAATAGGAGGAACACAAACAAGAGTCACCATGGTTTCTTAATCCGTTATTCCATCTTTTGAATAGCAGTATTTTAAAACCAAGTGCCACAATTTTTGTAATACACTGTGTCTTTTTGCACAGAGTCCGGTCTCGGCCCGACTGTTTAACCAAAGAATGATATTCCTTGACCAAAGCTATTTTAGGATAAACACGGGTTACTGATAATCGAGTGAATAATATAATGAATAAAGGAATAATAAGCGATATAGAATGCAGAAAAGTAAAGTCGTTTGTATTCGAGAATTCAGATGATCCTATGGGTTACATTTATTCCCTTTATATAGGGGTTTCCTAGTATAACGTTTGTTTCCTTTCATGATTTCTCATTAATGGATAATTATTACATTAATGAGGCGTTACAAAGGATAACTGTAAATGTTGTATAGGAGTTACGTAACGTATAAGTCATTAACTGTTTGATTCTCGAATCCGTCCGTAGCTTCGTCTGGGTTCACTATGACCATATCTCTTCTTTGTCATTAAGTTTCCCGTGGTTGATGAACTCGGGGGTCTATTGACCGTGCCTTTTTGTCCCATACCTCTTTACAGAATCAAGTCTATCTATTGCGTTTTCCTTGGTCCACGTAGCTAGCTGAGTTGTCAAGGTCTTGCTTACGTACGATACTCTTTTTTACCAATACAGATAGTCCCCCCACTTACTATATATTTATCGATTAATATTTGGTAAGTGGATATACATTTATGGCGGGAATATTTTGCCGTCGCTTTGCTTCGTAACATTATATCTTTTTATGAACACAGTCGTCGTTTATCACTTCCATTTAATGCTCCATCCATGTGTCCTTTTCTGATTGGCTCTGCAATGAATCAACGCTTTTTAAGGCTTTTTGCAGGTATATCAGTCCCGAAGTGACATCTTTGATTGTGACTTTCCATCATTATTCTTTCATGTTTTGACGGCTGCCCTTATGTATAAATAGTCTTCTTCCTTTCTTTACTTTCACGGAACACTTCCATACTTAATTCTTCTTTTGCAAAGAATTTTCCTTTGTTTTCGTAAAGATGTCTTCATCAAACCAACCAGAAAAGGTTATAGATGTAGTGACTCTGGCATCTTCTTCTGTTCCATCTAGGAGCCGGAGAGGTGGTCGACTGAGGAGTCTGGGATCTGCCTCTACTAGAGGTTCTTCTTCTCCTCTGGTTTCTCCTCCTTCCTCTAGGTCTTTGTTGTCCCCTAAATCTAGGTCTTCTCACTCTATTTCTAAGAGTAAGGATGATATTTGTGAACCCAAATTTGACAAACTTATTCCTGCTGAGATAGTCTTTACAAGGGAAAATTCATCTATCGTTGAACAGTCTTCTTCTTTGGAGAGTGTAGAGAAGTATGCGACAATTATTACTGAAGGTCACATTCCTCTTGTCCGCAGGGAGTGTTCTTGGGAGTCTAATGTTCCTATTCTTGTGCCGAATAATAATCAGAGGATTATGTCTTACAAGACGGGTTATTCCTTCGTTTACAGTTATCCTTTTACACTAGGATTTAAACCTCCCATTGACCCTGTTATCATCGAGTTTTGCCGCTTCTTCAATATCTGTCTAGGACAAGTCGGTCTTTTAGTGTGGCGAGTAGTTTCTTTCTTGAGAGTTTTAGCTTCTAAGGTTTCAGTTCCCTTCACCTTCCACCATCTTATTCATTTATATTCTCATGTCTTATTTCGTCAAGGGGTTTTTACTCTGGCTTCTCGGAGTAAAAGAGTTTTAGTAACCCCAGGTGATGATAAGGACAGGGGTTGGTACCTCAGGTACGTTGCCGTTCCCACTGCTATTTTAGTTGGTGAAAACAATCTTCCCTTTCCTGAGAAGTGGAACCGTGCACGTAAGTACTTTTTGGTTCGTATCTATTTTCTTCATTTAGATTTGAATTGCGTTTTTAATATCGCATCTATTTTTCTTTTCTTTTTCAGCAATCATGAATATCATCGAGAATGTCTATGATATTCGTGATTGGGTATAAAGAATGTTGTCTGCCGCTCCTGTTGAAGAAAGATCTTGGAAGTACTTTTCCATGAAGTATAATCACGGTAAGCGAAGTTTTTCTTACATTCTACCTTGCCTGAGTTCTTTTTATTCTCATTTAATGTTTCCTTTTTTTCTTGATAGGGTTTTCTGCCCGTGGGGCATCTGGTTCGTCGCTCCCAAAGATGTATTTGTCCCATGCTCAGAACATCCTTGCCAGTTCTTTGAAGAGAAAAGTCAGTGTTCCCCATTCTGGATGGGAAGAGGAAGAAGGAAGAGAGGGTGCTTTGGTGCACCGGTCGAGAAGAAGGCGAGTAGTTTCAAATGATGAATCTGCTCCCAAGTCTCTTCCTTCCGTGTTGGCAATTAGGCCCTCTTCTTCCCGAGGTGAATCTCAGTCCCCGGTTCAAGATCCTGCCGAGTGTCTTTTCCATGAAGGGTTTGAGCTAGACCCTGATGATGTTCCCTTAGCTACTATCTTTCCTTATTTTGCTGCAGTTCCTGCTCCTCTTGCTATTACTGCCGCTCCTCCGTCCGTATCTGTTATTTCCTCAGCTCCTCATCCATCTGTATCTGTTGATGTGCCCGTGGCTCCCTCGGCTCCTCGTCCATCCGTATCTGTTGCTGCTCCCTCTGTTCCTGCTTCCGTGCCTTCTCTTGTGGAAGTAGGATCTTTCAGTAGGGAGATGCTGAGGGTTATAATTGAGGTTCCAGCCGGAGGGAGTCTTTTTAAGAAGACGGGTGAGCCTGAAATGTGGTTCAAACCTCTGATCGGCACTGAAGAGAGGTCCAAACTTGACAGCCATTCAACTTTTACTTAGGCTAACGAAATGGTGCACAATTCTTTGAAGGTATGCCTTTGAATTTTTCATACATACAATTTTCTTCGAATAACAGTTTAACATGTTTGATTGTTTTACTGTTTTTTGTAGACACACCTTACTGGCTTAGAACTCATGAAGAGAGTTTCAAATTCAGAGAATGAGTTGAAAGAGCTGCGTGAGCTTCAGTTTGATTTTGACAATATGAAGGCACTATATGATGGCTTAAGGATAGACATGGATGTTCAAGTGGAGGAAAGGCATACCTTAAAGGAGCAGTTGAGGATTGCTGCTACGGAGTTAGCAGTGGAGAGAGCTTCTTCCAACCAGGTCAACAAGGACAAACACATTCTTGAATCCTCATTTGTTGAACGGTTGTCGAAAGCCACAAAGGAAATTAGGAATCTAAAGCATATGCTGGGGCAGAAGGAGGAATACTCCAGTGAACTTGTACAGAATCTTTCCCAGACTCAAGAGGATCTTCGTGAAGCGCTGGTCAAAGTTCGAACTCTGGAGGAGTCAGTTGTACCTTTGAAGGTTGCCCTTGAAGTTGCCGAAGCTGAGAAGGATAGCCTGAAGATTGAGATTCATACATGGTCAAAGGATTATAGTGACCTTGAAGAGGCGACAACTGTTGACGTGAGTTGGGAGTACATGAGTGCTCGTCATGATACATTAATGGAAATGGGCCAGGAGGGTTCGACCTCGATGCAGAGATTGCTAAATCTAAAGAATCCATGGAGAAGACCCAGCGGGGTCTTGAATTTTCTCCATCTGATGAAGCCCATGATCTTCAAGTAGCTGTTGTTCCTCCTCCTGAAGAAATCAACTCTCCTCCACCTCAAGAATGAAGATTTTGTTATCCCCACTCCCCTTTTTTTTCTTTGGATTGATGTGGTTACTCCCAGCTCCATCGGGGGTAAGTTTGAAACTTTAAAGTCCCTAACTGACAACTTAGGGGCAAAAAAATATAAATACTTATGTGGCTAAGTACTAGTTAGTACTTAGTTTTCGACTTAGCCACTTATTTTAATTTCAATACAATCTCGAGACTTTTTGCTATGATTTTGAATGTTACTCTTTTAAGTCGATTGTATTGCTTTTTTGAGGTTTTTGTCCGTACCTCTCAGCCTTTTTGCATGAAAATGCATATTTCACTTTGAACCTTTTCACAGTAGGTGTAGTGTTCGTATAAAAAATTTAGCCTTTGTTTGTGACAGGCTTTGTTTATGAGTTAGGGCCATTTTTTATTAAATACTTAATGAAGAAGACGTCTCAACTTTATTGGAATGCAATAGAATGATAGGAATTTATCACATGTTTAAGAATATTTTTGTGAGAAGTTTTTATTTGAACTTTCACAACATTTTACATGTGTTATGATTATCTTCTACGACTCATGTTGCAACTGTTTTGTTTTAACAGATTTGATAATCACTTGTATTTCGCAACTGTTTTTCATAGGTAACAGTTTTTTCGAGTTAATACAAGGAGATAACTGTTTTTCATTAGTAACAGTTTTTGTAAATGTTGGGTTTTTGCCCATAACTGTTTTTATTTGCAACAGTTTTATAACAAGTACGAGAGAAATGTATCGTGATTCGTAATTGTTTTATTTGATAACAGTTTTGAGAATAAATACAAGGGTTATGATCTTTCATGCGTAACTGTTTTATTTGAATAACAGTTTTCTACTTGAGTAGAAAGATTTCGTAATTGTTTTTTGATTATAACATTTTTTTGACTAAGTACAATGATGATGATCTTCTATCCCTAACTGTTTTTTGTCGCAACAATATTTGTATAAGTGTAAGATGTACATTTCTTCGTCGTAGCTGATACTTTGCCTTTTAACCTGAACATGGTTCGAAGGTTTTTTAGAGTAAGCTTTGTAATTCTTGTGCTGGAGTCTTCAGTTCTTTTATTTTTGCTCATATCACTTGACTTTTTGGGTAAATGGTTCTTTTAGGCTCGAGCTTTTGACTTCTGGCAGTCGTTTTGCTTCATCTTGGCCTTCCATACTGTATAGTCCCCCAAGTGTTTGAGCTTTGAAGAATGAGATCTCGAGCACTTGATTGTTCCTTCTTTGTGGTCTTTTACCTGAAAAAGGAAAACATTCCGGACTCGAAGGTATATACTTTTTTAGATGATGACTGCTTAACCCTTTAAAATATCCATCAGAAAGTGTAACCCTAGACCGGGAATTGTGTTATTTCCTCGCGTCTTTGCAGGTCTAATGTCATCATCTGGTGATGGGTTAGATTTTTTCCTATCATCTAAAATAGTTAGTAAAATTTAAATATTCAAAGATAAAATCGAATATGCGATACCTGACCGGGGGGTACTTCTTTTCCTTAGAAGTAGTATTTCTTCAGGTGGATGGCGTTCCAGCTCGTTGGTAGAATCTCGTCGTCCATGGCTTCCAACTCGTACGCACCTTTCCCAGCTATGCCCCAGACCTTATAGGGTCCTTCCCAATTTGGATTCAATTTGCCAGCTCCTGCCTCTTTTGTTGATTGGAAAACCTTTTTTAGTACGAAGTCCCCAATCTTAAAATATCTGAGATGAGCTTTACGATTGTAATATCGCTCTATGATTTGCTTTTGAGCTGCCATCCGTATTAGAGCTACTTCTCTTCGTGACTCGAGCAAGTCCAAATTGATTTGGAGTTTGGCGTCTTTTGTTTTCTCCGTAGCTGTTGTCACCCTCAAACTTGGTTCGCCGATTTCCATTCCAGGGGTATTAATGCTTCTGAGCCATAAACAAGTGCGAAAGGGGTTTCTCCCGTAGCTGTTTTTGACGTAGTTCTATATGCCCATAATACCGCTGGTAATTCGTCGGGTCAAATGCCTTTGGCTTTATCTAAGCGCTTCTTTATATTGTTGATAATGATTTTGTTCGTAGACTCAGCTTGTCCGTTAGCTACGGGATGATATGGTGTTGAAGCAATCCGTTTAATTTTCCAACTTTCGAAGAACTCCGTGATTTGAGAGCCTATAAACTGTGGACCATTATCACACACAATCTCCTTTGGAATTCCAAATCGGCATATTATGTTTCGCCATAAGAAACTTTTGACCTTATTTTCCTGCACTTGTTTGAATGCTTCCACTTCGACCCATTTTGTGAAATAATCAGTAAGCACCAGAAGGAATCGTACATGTCCTTTAGCTAGGGGAAGAGGTCCCACTATATCCATTCTCCATTTCAGAAAGGGCCATGGTGATATGATAGAATGTAATAGCTCCGCTGGTGTGTGCATATTATTGGCAAACCGTTGACACCTATCGCATTTTGAGATGAAATTCTCCGCGTCTTCTTCCATCTTAGGCCAATAGTACCCTGCTCTGATTAGGGTTTTTACTAAAGACCTTGCTCCTGCGTGATTTCCACAATGTCCTTCGTGGACTTCTTTTATCACGAACTCCGTCTAATTAGGTCTGAGGCATTTAGCTAGGGGTCCCCTGAACATTTTACGATACAACGTGTTATGTACAAGACAATATCTTGTTGCTTTGCGGCGAAGCGCTTGAGATGCTTTCTTGTCTTCAGGCACAGCACCACTCTGCAAAAAATTGAGAATTTTGTTTCTCCAATCCTAAGTTAAATTATTGAAAGATACCTCATTTCTGTCCTGGTCAATTGCTAAATGAAAGAGGTGGACGAAAATGGTGTTGTCTTTATTGGTCACTTTTGTGACTGCCGCAAGGTATGCTAACACATCTGCTTCGGCATTTTTCTCCCTAGGTATTTGTATTATTTTCCACGTTTTGAAATGTCTTACAAGTTCTCGTGCCTTTCCTAAATATTGTTGCATTCGAGTTTCTCGAGCGATGTAAGTCCCCTGCATTTGGTTCACCACCAATTGAGAATCGTTGTTGATCTCGATTTGTTGAATTGACAGCTCCCGTGCCAATTCTAAACCTGCAATAATAGCCTCGTACTCTGCTTCATTGTTAGTAATTGGATAACACTTAATAGTTTGTCGTATCTTTTCACCCGTGGGTGATGTCAGTACAATGCCTAATCCAGCTCCTTTTACATTAGAAGAGCCATCTGTAAATAGGGTCCATTGACCTGGGTTTACACCATTGAAGAGTTGTAACTCTTTTTCTACTTCAGGGGTAATATTGTTGCTAAAGTCAGCTAAAACGTCCGCTAATATTTGTGATTTAATTGCCGTCCTAGGTTGATATGTTATATCATGCTCACTTAACTCTATTGCCCATTTGGCTAATCTTCCTGACAGTTCTTGTTTATGCAGAATATTTCTTAAAGGATATGAAGTCACGACAGTGATTGGATGACATTGAAAATAAGGACGTAATTTTCTTGATGCCATCATTAAAGCTAAAGCTAATTTTTCTAGATGTGGATATCTAGTTTCGGCATCTAACAGAGTCTTGCTTACATAGTAAATAGGGGATTGCTTACCTTTTTCTTCCCTTACCAGTACTGCACTTACGGCAATTTCTGAAATAGCCAGGTAGATGTATAATCTTTCTCCTTCTCTTGGCTTTGATAGAAGTGGGGGTTTTGATAAGTAAATCTTCAAGTATTTGAGTGCCTGCTGACATTCTTCAATCCACTCGAACTGATTTTGCTTTTTAAGAGCTGAAAAGAATTTAAAGCTTTTCTCGAAAGATCTAGAAATTAATCGCCCTAAAGCTACTATTCTTCCTGTTAATCTATGAACTTCTTTTTTATTCTTCAAAATTTCAGGTATTTCTTCTATAGCTTTTATTTGAGCCGGATGTACTTCTATTCCTCTATTAGATACAAGGAATCCCAAAAACATACCAGATTGTACTCCGAAGGCACATTTTTCCGGATTGAGCTTCATATTATACTTGTGTAAGATGTCAAAAGTAGTAGAGAGATGCTGGAGATGATTTTCCGCTTGTGTTGATTTTACAAGCATATCATCGATATAGACTTCCATCGTTTTTCCTAAATGTTCTTGGAACATTTTTGTTACTAACCTTTGGTAAGTGGCCCCTGCGTTTTTCAAGCCAAAAGGCATGACCTTATAACAATAAGTCCCCCTGTTAGTGATGAATGAAGTTTTTTATTCATCTAGTGAATCCATTTTAATCTGGTTATTACCAGAATATGCATCCAAAAAACTTAATATTTCATGACCTGGGGTAGCATCGATCATTTGATCTATATGTGGCAAAGGAAATGAATCTTTAGGACATGCTTTATTTAAATAAGTATAATCTACACATACCCTCCATTTGTCGTTCTTTTTAGGCACCACTATTGTGTTAGCCAGCCACTCAGGATACTTTACCTCTCGTATCGAGCCTATGTTCAGTAGTTTTTGAACTTCTTCGTCAATCACCTTGCTTTCTTTTCTTTTGTTTAACAGGTGCGAATGATGGATCTTTATTTAGTTTATGAGTCATCACTTCTGGTAGGATACCTGTCATATCTGAGTGGGACCATGCAAAACAGTCCTCATTAGCTTTTAAATAATTGACTAACATACCTTTTTGCTCAAGAGTTAGTCTTTCCAGTAATTTTGTGCCAATATACAACTTTCTCTCGGGCTTTTGTTCAGAAAGAGGAATAGCCTCAAGTTCTTCAGCAATTGTTTTAATATGCTCGTCTTCTTCTGGTTCACGAATGAAATCCGGTCTGGAGTCTATGTCTGCATGTTCTAGCTCATCCTTGATGGTGACAGGATTTGTTTCATCGTTATCTCCTTCCGTATCTATTTGAATATCCATTTCTTTTGTACATAGTTTATTAGATGTTTTTTCCATACCTGTTTGTTGAGGAGCTTATGTTTGATAATTTGTTGTCTCTCCCGTATATTTTTTGTTGTGAAGAGCTATCGAATTAATATTTCTCAAAGTTTGCCGGTCACCTCTAATTTGTCTTACTCCCCACTTTGAAGGGAATTTTATTACCTGATGTAAGGTGGACGGGACCGCTTTCATACCATGGATCCATGGTCTTCCCAAAATAACATTATAAGCCATCTCTGTATCAATGACTTGGAATTTTGCATTTTTGACGACTCCTTCGGCATAAGTGGTAAGTTTGATTTCTCCTTTAGTTATCACTGTTGAATTATCGAACCCAGATATGGCTCATGCCTTTGGGATCATTTCATTTTCTACCAGCATTTTCTCCACGACTTTTATCAAAATAATGTTGACTGAACTGCCTGGATCAATCAACACTCTTTTAACGTTAGTGTCATGAATAATTAAAGATATTACCAGTGCATCATTATGAGGAGGCATTAATCCGCCAAAATCTGCGTTATCAAAAGTTATTTGATCTTCCTTTGTCTCTTCTCGAACTCGTTTCCCGTGGGTACTTGTGACTTTTGATGCTAACTGGCAGACTATGTCGTTCATTTCTTCCCCTCCATGTATGACGTTGACAGATCGTTTTGGGGAAGGAGGTTTTTGGGGCTCCTGCATGTTCTTCATATATGCATGTCTACCTTTATCACTAAACAATTCTGTTAAGTAGCCCTGTTTTAATAGATGTTCTACTTCACCTGCAAAAATCTGCAATCTGCAGTTCTATGGCCATGATCATTGTGGAATTCACACCACTGATCAAGGTTTCTCCTGTTAGTATTAGATCGTATTTCTTGGGTCCATTTAACCTTGTCTCCCATATTTCTCAATATTGAGACAAGTTTAGTACTGCTCACATTGAAGTTATGGTCTCTAATTCGGGTATTACCCCTGTACTGTTCATCTCGATCTCTCCTGGATCTAGATGAGGATGAGCCTATATCTCTTCCCGATGGTCTTGTATTTTCGAACCCGGGACGTGTGTCATGTCTCGAAGGTCCTAAGTAAGGATCGTACATGATTTTACCTGACCTTTTCTCTGGTTCTGGACGTCTGGTTCTGGGATATTTTTCCTCTTTTGATCGAGTAATGATATCTTCTTCGATTCTGAGTTTGGTACTGTACCTGTTATATTCCATGTTGTAGCTAGGAATTCTCTCAGACTTTCTTTAAGTCATCTCGTGGCTTCTGAGCTTTTATCGTTTAAGTTGCTTGCAAATGCCATGGCTGCCCAATTGTCTGGCACCCTTGGTAATTGCATTCTTTCTCGTTGAAACCTGTCTACAAATTCACGAAGCAATTCCATGTCTCCTTGCTTTATCTTGAATATATCTTCCATTTGTTTTTCAACTTATTGTGCACCAGAGTGTGCTTTTATAAACGAATCTGCAAGTTCATCAAAAGAATCTATAGAAATTTCAGGGAGAAGAGAATACCAGGTTAAAGCTCCTTTTGTGAGCGTTTCCCCAAATTTCTTGACAAGGACTGATTCGATCTCCTCTTTTGTTAAGTCATTGCCTTTTACTCCAGTAGTGAAGGCAGTCACGTGATCGCGTGGGTCAGTTGTTCCATCATATTTAGGAACGTCGGGCATTCTAAATTTCTTGGGTATAGGCAATGGAGTTGCACTTGGCTTCCAAGGTTGCTGAGAATATCTATCAACACCAATGCCCCTGATGATGGGCTGCTCGATGCGATCGTTATGTTCCTTCATCTGTTTCTGCATGGTTAGTAATAAATTTTGTAACTCAGAGCTATTAATCGTACCTGGTCTCGTTTTAAGAGATGCATTGGGGGTTTCACCTCTGGTTGAGTTTATTAATCCAGACTGCGGATTCTCTACTACGATTGTATTATTTGAAGGCGGCATTAGTAGTACTGGAGGTGCCTGTGGTAATCCTCTCGCAAATTCTTGCAAAGCCTGCCGCACGTATTCAGCAATCATTTGCCTTATTTGATCTTTCTCTATTGGTTGCTCATTATTGTTACGATGGTTATTAGATCTTTCAAGGGATGATTCCCTCGAAGCACGTGGTGTTCCTTAAGGAGATGGAACTGGGGTTCCATTTCCTTGTTGGTAGTTGTCGTTATTGTTGTTGACGTTGTTGTTGTCATTGTTGTTGGAATTCGATATGATTTAAAGGATATCAGTTGGTAAGCACTATGGTTATCAATTTCCAGGTAACGAAACCAATTTGTTTAACCAAAGAATGAGATTCCTTGACCAAAGCTATTTTAGGATAAACACGGGTTATTGATAATCGAGTGAATAATATAACGAATAAAGGAATAATAAGCGATATAGAATGCAGTAACGTAAAGCCATTTGTATTCGAGAATTCAGATGATCCTATGGGTTACATTTCTTCCCTTTATATAGGGGTTTCCTAGTATAACGTTTGGTTCCTGTCATGATTGCTCATTAATGGCTAATTATTACATTAATGAGGCGTTACAAAGGATAATTGTAACAGTTGTATAGGAGTTACGTAACGTATAAGTCATTAACTGTTTGATTCTTGAATCCGTCAGTAGCTTCGTCTGGGTTCACTGTGACTGTATCTCTTCTTTGTCATTAAGTTTCCCGTGGTTGATGAACTCGGGGGTCTATTGATCGTGCCTCTTTGTCCCGTACCTCTTTACAGAATCAAGCCTATCTGTTGCGTTTTCCTTGGTCCACGTAGCTAGCTGAGTTTTCAAGGTCTTGCTTACGTGTGATACTCTTTTTTAATAATACACCGACCGGCTAAGCCATCCTAAGTGAGACATCATCAGCATCATAGTTCATAATACCACCGTGTCGGCCCGATCGGCTAAGCCATCTCACTTTGGGACATAACCACATCAATTTAATTATTCGGTTCACATTCCTTTTCCATCATTTATTATATAGTTCTTGGCACTTGGACATATTCAACCATTTGTGTTACATTCCTCTCTTTAATCGTTTCATATAATCATCCTTCATATCCACTAGAATCAACATACAAGGATTCGTACACATAATAAAGAAAAGAGCACGATAATCAAAATTTACATTTTCAAGTAGCATAGTGACATGATAGAAACTTGGAACAATATGGAAATAGGAGTTTCCCAACTTAACACATTGAAACCATCAATTCTTCAGAGAATCAAACAAGGGACTCATACTCGGTATTTGAACATCAATAGGTTCATCCTATGAAGATTAGAGTTAGCCATACATACCTTAATTGGGGTTTTCCTTAATTTATACCACAATTGTCGGAACCTTTAGCACCTCAATCTATTTCACAATGTAGCACAATTAATCCCAAAATCAGGAATAATAATTATAGCCCTAACTCACTTGAGCATTATATCAAACATTATGTGTTCATTAAGGTTGCATGGTCCCCTTTTAGTGAGAGATTACTCTAATTCATTTCCCTTATATTTTTTATTATTACTTGATTACATGCATGCAAGGTGACCACTCTTACCCTCATAAGTTACCTCCCCAATGACCGATTATAGCTAAACTATGGAATTAAGAGTTTGGGTGATGGATGCTTACCTCTTGGGAATGAGACCCTTGATAATCTTCAAGGTGTTTAGATAAGAATTGAAGGACAATTGATGAGATTACTTCCTCTCTCTAGGACCCCTATTCCTCACTCAAAATTACCATAAAATAGGCTTAAAATGATAAGGAATAGGTTTTATATTGGTCAGGGGTCGGGTTTTAAGAATTAGAAAATGGGGTGCCCAGACTCAAACGGAAATACGGCCTGCAAACCTGCCGTAAAATTGGCTTCAACTGGGCGAACCAATTGTCCGGTTATGCGGTCACTATGCGGCCCGCATAACTGTTATGCGATCGCATTTTGGACCGCATAATTTTCCTCAAATAGGGCAATCACTGCCCTACTCTGCGGTTATTATGCGGTCTGCAGAGCAGGTTTACGATCGCATAGTGGACCGTAGATGCGCATCCTTTGTGCAAAACTTTTCTTCTAAGTCCGTAGGGTACTTTTCAATCCCAAAGGTCCGAACTACAGCTATAACAACATAGGGATCTAATTGGGAATCGTTTTGGTTAAGGATTTCACGGGTCTTTACACATGGGGAACTTTACCAGAACTGGATGTCCAGAGCTTTCAACAAAAGAGTCAAGTCAAGACAGTTCACATCGGGGCAGCTGGTGTTAAAGAGGATTTTTCTGCATCAGGATGAAGCCAGAGGGAAATTCTCTCCCAACTGGCAAGGTCTGTATATGGTTCATCGATTATTGACAGGAGGAGCTCTTATACTTGCAGAAATGGATAGAGAAGTCTGGCAAAAACTAATCAATTCAGATGCAGTCAAACGATACTATGTGTAATTTTTCATGCTTTTCTCAAATTATGTAAATTGAACTACGCCTGACCTGATTCCCATTTAAGAGGGGATACGTAGTCAGCCCTATGGGTTCGGTCATAATTCAATAAACTCTCATTTCCCCGCAATTGGAAACTGGGGCAGAATTTTGAGGAGGACCCTCAAAATTTTGAAGAACGTTTAGCCGATCGTAGCATGTGCAACAGTCAGAGACGTCAATTCATCTAACTGGGGCAGAATTTTGAAGAAGGACCCTCAAAATTCCGTAGAATGAGAGGTTGCAATGTCTCGGGCCTTGTCGCGATCATCGGTTCATCCAAATTTCTTAAAACATATTTTTCACTGCGTCTTTACAAAATTTTGCATGCTTACTTGTAAAATAGCTCTGTTTAGCAAAATCTACCCCGATGACTTTAGCAGGATCATCAGGCCAAGCAGGACGAGTCAAGCAACGCTGGAAGGAACATGAATCAACCTCCCCATCCATAGAACTCACGATTTTTCTTTGAACACAGGAACAAAGAATAAACATGTTTCAAAGTCACAATCTTCAAAACAGTTGCAACTTCCAAACTTGCTATCAGCACAAAGAATAAACATGCTTCGTAACTATAACTCGCACAACAATCACAATGCCGCAATCTGCCACCAGCTAAGAAATTCTAATACCAATTTCTATTTATTCATTTTTCATGAGGCTAAGCTTTGCCTCCATCTGCATGAGGTTAAGATCTACCTCCATCTTGCATGCTCTACCTCCATATTGCATAAGGCTAATCGTTGCCTTCCCTTGCATAAGGCTAATCCTTGCCTTCCACTGCTTGAGACTAAGCTCTGTCTCCATCTTGCATGAGGTTAAGCTTTACCTCCATCTTGCATGAGGCTAAGCTCTGCCTCCATTTGCATAAGGCTAATATTTGTCTTCCCTTGCATGAGCCTAAGCTCTGCCTTCACTTGCATGAGACTAAGATTTGTCTCTATCTTGCATAAAAGGATAACCGTTGCCTTCCCTTGCATAAGGCTAATAGTTGCCTTCCACTGCATGAGACTAAGCTCTGTCTCCATCTTGCATGAGGTTAAGCTCTGCCTCCAATTTATATTTTCACCGATACTAAGCGTTGTCTCTCAAGCATTATTTACTTCGTTTCTCTTTCGGGCTAAGCTCTGCCCTCCAATTCGCAAGACTAAGCTCTGTCTTGTCAATATTATATTATTGCATCTCATGGGCTGAAATATCGCCAACTTGTCCAAAGGCATCATAGTTTAACGGCATCATCCTCATAGCCGGAAGACACCATGTCATGGCCTGAGGATCTCTCTCAATTTTTGCACATTATTATTGAAAGGCGTCATAGTTCGGAGGCACCGTCTTCATGGCCCGAGAATATCATTTCATGGCCTGCAAATCTCTCATCAAAAAATCATGGCCCAGGACGTCATGGTCTGAGAATGTCATCCCTAACCGTCCGACGACAACCTTCATAGTCCAAAGGGAACCTGCATCATGTTTAAATTTATGCACAATATATGCTTTTAGTATTCTTATTTGCAGGTAACCCGGCAAGCAATGGCTATCCTAGCAGGAGTGATCCCGCTCCAGTTCCCTCAACTATATCAAACCTGATCTCCCCGTAAATTGTCCATTAACCCATCCCTAGATGTTGCGTCTGTTCTTGTGATGATTTCACTGGTATACTTCGCCGATGAATTCGGAACTACGTACGACCTGACTCCTGTAAGACCAGGGATATGTAGGTAGCTTAGAAGTTAGGGTGCGGCCTAAATCTCTCAAACCGTTTTGCTCGGTCAAAAATTGGCCAACATATCTTTACCCGACAACTCTTTCATCATTTTCGAGTAAAGAGAGGCAGCTGTTGATAACATATTTTTTTTCAAAATATTTTTAAAATTGCATATATACCTTCAAAACCATGCATTAATAGCAATTAGTACTTTTTAAAAAAAAATTCCTATATTTTTATTAATTTGTCCAGTATTTTATTTCCAATTAATAATTACAAAAATTGCATCACAAATGATTTCAAAAGCATTTCTTGATTTAATTGATTATTTATGGTCCTATTAAGACCAAATTGTACCATAAATAGCTGAATTGGCACCTATTGGCTATAATTGCAATAACTTTGCAATTATAGCACAAGCATATAATTTTATATTATTTTTTACCAGAAATTAGTCCTTTGTATTTTAAATACTAAATAATTATTTTAAACTATTTTCTATACAAGAAATTCACTTTTTACTATTACTAGCTATTTTATAAATTATTTTAACTAATTTGAATTGGGTATTTAACAAATAGCCCATTCCTATTTCAATTTTAGCCTAAATCAATTAACTAACCCCTGTTAAACCAGCCCAAACCCCAAGCCCAATTCCTAAATCCACCCGGCCCAGCTCTGGTTAGACCTTGGTCGTTGATCAATTTTGATCAGCGGCCCAGATTTAACCTTACCTTAATTAACCTAAACGACCTACCCCCCGAACCCTCATTTCTCTCATCCTCACCCGCCGTCACACTCCTCTCATTCTCTCAAGCTCCCTCCGCCCTAACCATGGCTTCCACCTGCCGTTACCTGCTCACCGTTTGATTATGGTGGTTCACCACCACCCCTAGCCCTAATGGCTCCCCTCCCATGACCGGATTCTTGCTATCCTGAGATCCTCAAGGGACCAGTGGTCGTTCACTTACCCCTGGGCCTGTACTCACCATTCTCAGGCCACCATGGCTCTATAGAGTACGATCTTTCTATTTTTCGGCTAACCATATGGGTTTCTAAGTCAATCTCTCTATTTCTGGGTTATTTTCTAGAAAACCCTAATCTCTTCTCATGTACCTCTTAGATCTGTAAAAGATCTGAGGTTTTTCTGAGCTATTTTCATTTGTTTTATGAAAAACCTTTCTATTTCTCAAAGCGTCGCTTTATTTTTCTGTTAGGGTTTTTGGAACTTTTCTTCAAAAATATATTTCTGGTCTTTTCAATGTTGTTCTCTGATGTTTAAATGACTTTTTATTAAGATTGCTTTTTAGTCGTCATTTGTTATGTTAAAACCCAATTTTAACACTATATTATAATCCTGAGTTTGTTCTTGTTGATTCATTCATTAGAATTGTCTGTATGTCTGTTTCTCATGAATATGTTTCGAGTTTCAGTAATTTTTACCCTATTGTGCTTATTACGGTTTCTAATTTTGTTTCTTCCTGCCTATATTATGTTTATTTCTTTTATTCACAGAATTTTATATTAATTTCGCTTAATCAGTAATTTTTTATTTGAATCCCTGATTTCTTGTGATTTATACCCTTTACTGATTTCCTATGGTGATATCCTGTGCTAATTTCCGACTTCTAAGTTATTTTCTTGCCTTATTGTGTGGTTGACTACATTATTTACTGATTGCGAATATTGTTTCCTTAATTAGAACTTCATGAACTATAACGACCCAGCCGGTCATTTTGTGTGTTGGGACTCTGTTCCCGTGAATGACTCTTCCCATAGCGACTACTCGTGCCTTATGAATTGTGTGGGCAGGTAGTTCGAGATTCGGAAGTAATTTGGCCAGTTCAGGAACACTTGGTTCTTGAGGGCTAGCCTATTTGGCTGATTTGGTTCCGAGCAGCATTTTGAGCAAACGACCTCGGAATCGAGTTCTGATAGCTCCAGCAGCTCCGGATGATGATTTCGGACTAAGGAGTGTGTTTGCCTCGGGTTTATGATGACCCGGGAGTATTTCGGCACCTGAATTGGAATTCAGGATTTCATGTGATTTGGAATTCATCCTGGAATTAGACTCGTGATATCATGGTCCGAATGGAATTTCGGAACTGGCAATAGTTCCGTATAGTCATTTATGACTTGTCCGCAAAATTTGGGGTAACTCCGAGCAGTATAGAACCGTTCGGCGTATTGATGAGCCATTTGTTTTTTTCTTGAAATCCTAAGTTTGATCTAAGGGGTTTCGGAGAGTGATTCTTGGTTTGAATGATGTTTTTAGTGTTCTGGGAGCTCGAGCAAGTCCGTCATGTTATTTGGTACTTGTTGGTATAATTTGTCGAGGGCTCGGGTGGGCCTACGGGTCTCCCGGACCCCGATCGGGGTCAAAAACCAGCAAAACTCATAGCTGGTGGGAATTTACTGGTGTGACCGCACCTGCGGTCCATGAGCGGCAGGCGCGAGGTTCGCACCAGCGGAATTTCCTTCGCAGGTGCGGCTCCTTCCGCATGAGCGGCCTTCTCTCCGCAGGTGCGGCTCCGCAGGAGCGGACAAAGGCCCGCAAGCACGACCTTCCCCAGGGGCCCAGGCCATCGCAGGAGCGGCCTATTCTCCGCAGGCGCGGACAAATGTCCGCAGGTGCAAAAAATTCCCCCAGTGCCAAGGCCATTTTCCGCAGGCGCGACCCAGTTTCCGCAGGTGCGAGTCTGCACCTGCGATCCAAAAGTCGCAGGTGCGGAAACTGCTGGGCAGTCCTAATAAAAGGCCCAAGTCGTGATTTCATTCCCAAAATGATATTTTCCTCCATTGTTGACGACCCCTAGAGCTCCAGAACGGGTATTTTGGCCTAGAAGCTCAGGTAAGTGATTCCATTACCCTCCGCATGTCAATTCTTCCGTTCTTTGAAAATTTTCTCTTCCTAATTCATAGAAATTCATAAGANTCGAATCTTCCTAAATTGATATAATTATGTGCTTTTGGCTAGTTGCGAGCCATCGAGGGTGATTCGGAGGATTCGTGTGTCGTGTGGATTGGTCCGTTGGCCGGAGGAGCACTTGTCCAGGTGAGTCTCATTTCCAAACTTTGTAAGGTGGAAATGTCCCCTAGGCTCTTTGTTGCTAATTGTGCTTGTTGAGGGGGCTACGTACGCACCACGTGACGAGAGTCCGTGCGTGGCATCTATACTATATATCGGGTAGCCGTAGGACCCACGAGCATGTTCTAACTGTTGTTTGATATTATCTGATGTTTGTACGAGTTTTTACTGATATGTGATGAAATTGAGCTATGATAGTTGCGAAATGTACATAATATTCAGATAAGAATTATGAACTCCATCAATTGAGTAATTGTGTTATTCCT
>MDKH01085659.1:0-11245 GCA_005239495.1 Nicotiana undulata | reverse complement strand
GGAATCTAAACTTACATTGTTTCATTCTCTCACAGATGGTGAGGACACGCAATACCGATCAGGATGACAAGACACCAGCCAGACCCACAAGGGGTCGAGGCCGTGGTAGAGGTAGGGGAAAAGCTCAGGCAGCAGCCGGGGTGGTACCACAGGATCCCCCTATCATTCAGGATTAGGTTCCCGCCGATGGTGCTCCAGCGGGACAGGCTCAGGCACCGGCCGTGCCCATTGTTATTCCAGGTTTTCAGAAGATCCCGGCTCAGATATTGACAGTGTGTTCCAGTTTAGCTCAGGAAGTTGCTATGTCTACTACTGCCACTGCAGCTCAGGCCGGGGGAGGCAATCAGACTCCAGCTGCCCGGACACCTAAATAGGTTGTACGGAGTATTCAGGCACCAGGAGCAGCCCCAGTTCAGCCGGTTGCTCCAGCTCAGGATTTTGTGGTCGCTTCTATGCCTGAGGATGAGCAGCGCAGGTTGGAGAGGTTCAGCAGACTTAAGCCTCCGACCTTTGGTGGCACAGAGGGTGAGGACGCCCAAGGTTTTCTTGATAAATGTTAGAGGATGCTTCGTACTGCGGGTATTTTGGAGACCAGCGGAGTTTCATTTGCTACTAATCAGTTTGCTGGTGCTGCATTTACTTGGTGGGAATCATTCGAGAGGCGTAGGCCGGTTGATTCAGCACCTCTCACCTGGCAGCAGTTCTCCACGATCGTTTTGGAGAAATATCTTCCTCAGTCCCACATAGAGGAGCAGCGCAGGCAGTTTGAGAACGAATTTCACCTAATTACTCTACTTAAGGAGGACGAATTTCACCTAATTACTCACTTTCAGAGTTGTATTATTTTTGCCCACCCAAAAGATAAATCGGCCAAGGGTTATTAGGCATATAGCAGAAGACTGCAGCCCTGGATTCTTCCTGTTTGGAAGCTTTGTGCAACGATTTCAAGAGGTTAGTGCTTCTAATCTTGTGATTATAGCATTGTCTAGTTTACATGTATTAGATGCCTAGTTTGTTTGCTTGCTTCCGCTGCGCATGTTCTAACAATTGGTATCTAACTAGATAATGTAAGACACCGTCTTACATCTAACTAGCTAATGTAATACAACGTGAATATAGTAATATTAAAACGTGTTGTTTAATGATACATGTTTGGTATGATTATTTTATGTCAAAAATATTATTATTTTTAGTATCTTAATTCTGAAATTATGAATTAATATACATATGCATAAGCAGTGGTGTTATATTTAATGACAGTCTGTTTAATTACGTTTTTGATGAATATCAATTTTTTTATAAAAACATGACTGTTTCTTGAATGCTATTAATTCTGTAATTATGAGTTAATACATATATGCATAAACAGTGAATTAAATCTGTTTGAGTTGCGTTTTGTCCATAATCAGAGAAAGTGTTATATTAATAAAAACGTGACTGTTTTGTATGATATTAGTTATGTAATTATGGATTAATATACATAATTATGAACAGTGGCATTTTCTTTTAACAGTGAAAAACATATTGTTTTTTTTTTACAATTCTGTCTGAACATGTTTTTATTATTATAATAATAATAATAATATTATTATTATTATTATTATTATTATTATTATTATTATTATGAGTTTTGAAATCATGTTTTAACATACAAGAGTATATTATGTGATTTGAAGAAGTCAAACTAATTAAAACACTCAAAACCGTCAAAAATAGAATTCTACAAATAGGTCATGATTTTAAAATTCTGAAACTCTGTCGAACTCTGATTGACCTCAAATTTGGTAGGTTCATCGGAAACGGCCCAACTTAAACAACCCATCAGCTTTGGTGATGATGTACGTCGTGTTTTGGGCATTCGGGGTCGTTTAGATGAGTTTTTGGCTATTTTTATATTTTCTGGAAATTCTTTTTAATAAAAAGAAATTTTAAAAGAAATCTGTGATGGTAGGGTTCAATTCCCATTGCTTACAATCATGTTTTACAGTAATATAATGAATTTATTTGACATAGGTCTTCTTCCCCATCGGATAAATTCATTATAGATGATTACTGTAGTTTTGCCTCTAGTTATTTGATTACTTGTATTAACTCTCCAACTGAGTTACATGTTGATTCAATGAAACTAGAGTTTATAAAAGTGATATTTACCTATCTTAAATTAACAGTTTACTCTCCATCTGAGTTGGTCCTGTTTAAATTTATGGGGTTAATATCTTACATCACTCATATATTTTGTATGAATAGTTAAGTTTCCCTAACGAATCTAATTGTTCAATGAGCATGGTTATATGTGTAATGTGCTATTTTTGAATTTAATTATTCGAAATACATAACTAATAATCTATTTAATGTAAATATCTCTCAGATTAACCATGTCTTCATTCAACCCACTTACCTCAATTCTGAACCATAACAAGTTAGAAGGACCGAATTATGTTGACTGGAAAAGAAACCTTGATATTGTCCTAACTACTGAAGGTTACAAATTTGTAATCACTGAGGAGCGCCCAGAAAAACCTGAAAATGCTATGAGGATTAGGTTAAGGCCTATGACAAATGGGTTAAGGTTGATGAGATGGCCCGATGTTACATTCTTGCCTCTATGGCGAATGTTTTGCAACATCAGCATCAGTCTATGGGGTCTGCTTACGACATGCTTGAAAGTCTCAAAGAGATGTTCGGTGAGCAAAATCGTGCAGCTAAGCAGACTGCCATGAAAGCCCTTTTGAACACCAAGATGGCTGAAGGATCATCGGTCAGGGACCATGTTCTGAAGATGATGAGTCTTCTGAATGAACTGAGTGTCCTTGGAGCCTTGATTGATAAGAAGTCTCAAGTTGAGATGGTCCTACAGACTCTGCCTGACAATTTTCAACAATTTCGCTTGAACTATAATATGAACAAAATGGATTTGTCACTAGCGAAATTGTTGAATGAGCTGCATTATTTGTCGCCCGAATGAAATAAAACAGTAATTAAATAATATGGAGAAGACTCCGGGAATCTGCGGACGCCAGCAGATCTACCTTATGTCTCCGTACGAATGATCAACTGTTACTCGATAATCAACTCTAGCCGGAACCTGGATCTGCACAAGTAGTGCAGAGTATAGTATCAGTACAACCGACCCCATGTACTGGTAAGTGTCGAGCCTAACCTCGATGAGGTAGTGACGAGGCTACGGTGCGGCATTTATAATATAACATGTATACAGTGTTTAATAAAGCAAAAAAAAAAAGGAAATACTACACTAAATAAAACAACAACTTGCAGTAAATAATCAAGTAACTCAACTATCTTTTCAGATCTCAGCTATAACCAATCCTTGCGAAAATTTCCAAATTTCAATTTAAATAATGGTAAAAAAACAGAATATGTGATCAACAAAATAAACCAGTGAGTTGTCCAGTCTTTATCATATAACCAGTAAAATATGAATATTCTCCCTTATTGTTCCTTGTTGCGGCGTGCAACCCGATCCCACTTGTCCACCCTTATTTTTCCTCCCTATATATATATATATATATCACCCTTATTTCTCATGTTGCGGCGTGCAAACTGATCCCACATGTTCACCCTTATACTCCTTGTTGCGGCGTGCAACTCACTCTCACCAGACAATCACATCTCATCATTTACAATAAAGATTTCACAAATTAGATCAAGTCTTTCACAATATTTATATTTCAGCAATTGTAAACAGAAGGTCGTGCTATTCCAAAGTCTCACCAATTTTCATTACACATTGAATCCAACCGGAATGTATCATTAAACACTGACAACTAGATCAACCATTAATGTACCAAAATAAAGCCAAGGAACAATTAATTACTTCCAAATAAGTGAAAAATTATCCAACCAACGACTAGACAAAAACAAGTAGACATGGAGGCATCATTGATCATGAACAGTTAAGGCAAGAGCATAATAGATTAGAAACGAGGAAGGGAACGTGATAAACAGATAATTTGGTGGTGCATAGATACTCGTCACCTCACCTATACACCACATACATGCAATTTCACATAGCATTTAAGTTGGGGAATTATTATTTCCTCAAGTCAAGGTTAAACCAAACACTTACCTCGATTTCAGAAGCAACTCACTGCTCAAGCACAACTTTTCCTTTAGAATTTGCCTTCAACTCACTCGTATCTAAACATAATTGTTTTGATATCATTAATTATTGCTAAGGGAATTAAATTTATTGAAAAATTATGGATTTCCTAAGTTTTCCCAAAAATCCCTAATTCTACCATGAAAATTCTAGATTCTAGGTTGAAATCTTGTTAAAAGTTGCAAGAGATTGAAAGGAATTAGTTATAAATCACTTACCTATGATTTGGAGAAGTTTGGGTCTTTGAAAAATCACCTATGGAGGTTTAGGGTTTGAGAGAATTGAAAAATGGGTGAAAAACTAGTCTAAGTCCCACTTAACAGGTTGCGGATGTCGCAACTGCGACTGGAGCTTCGCATTTGCGAAGCTCGCAATTGTAAGAAAGGCATCGCAAATGCGAACCTTCGCAACTCCTGCAGCCTTCGCATTTGCGACTTAAATGTCGCATTTGCAACAACTAGGTCCTTCATATTTGCAGCCACTGTTTCGCATTTGCGAGGATGGCCTTCCCAGGCCTTCTTCGCATTTGCGAAAAAAATTATCGCATTTCCCAGGCCTGCAGACTTCGCATTTGCGAAGCCTGATCTTGCATTTGCGAGATCAGAGTCCTGGTGACAGACACCAGATGTACCAGCTGAGATTCCCAAGTTATAAACACTCCGTAGCCTATCCAAAACTCACCCGAGCCCTCGGGGCTCCAAACCAAACATGCACTCAAGTCTAAAAATATCATATGAACTTGCTCATGCGATCAAATCACAAAAATAACACTTAAAACGACGAATTTAACCTCAAAACTCATGATTTTCTCAAGAACACTTCAATTTCACTATTTCCACAACCGGACGTCTGAATCACGTCAAATAACTTTGATTTCCACCAAATTTCACAGGTAGGACTTAAATATCATAACAAACCTGTACCGGGCTCCGAAACCAAAATACGGGCCGATACCAATGAGTTCATACATTAATTCATTTCTTTATTTCCTTTGAAATCGAGCAAAACAATTTTCTTCAAAAATTGATTTCTAAAGCTAAGGACCTCGGAATTCAATTTCGGGCATACGCCCAATTCCCATATTTTGCTACAGATCTATCAGGACCGTCGGAACACGGTTTCGGGTCCGTTTACTCAAAGTGTTGACCAAAGTCAACTAAAAATCAAATATTGAACTCTAAAAATTATCATTTTTTATATTTTCACATAAAATCTTTTCGGTTTCACGCCCGGAATGCACACACAAATCGAGATAAATAAAATTAACCTTTTTAAGGCTAATGAACCCGGAATTCAGTTTTAATTCATAAGATGACCCTTTGGGTCATCACAATCTCCACATCTAAACAACCGTTCGTCCTCGAACGGACATAGAAAAGAACATGAACTGGGGAACAAGTGTGGATATCTACAGGCTGACATCTCCACTGCACTCGAACTGAAGGATAACTCTTCAACCTCAGCTGTCGAACTTGCCGGTCTAAAATGGTTACCGACTCCTCCTCATAAGTCAAATCCTTGTCCAATTGGACAGAGCTGAAATCTAACACGTGAGATGGGTCACCATGATATTTTCGGAGCATAGATATATGGAATACCGGATTAACTGAGGATAACCTTGGTGGAAACGCAAGTCTATAAGCTACCTCCCACACTCGCTCGAGAATCTCGAATAGCCCGATAAACCTAGGGCTCAATTTGCCCTTCTTCCCAAATCTCATAACACCCTTCATAGGCGATACCCAAAGTAATACCCTCTCTCCAACCATGAATGGCACATCACGAACCTTACGGTCGGCATAACTCTTTTGCCTGGACTGAGCTGTACGAAGTCGATCCTGTATAATCTTGACCTTGTCCAAGGCCACCTGAACTAAGTCTGTACCCAATAACCGAGTGTGATGACCCAAAAGGTCATCTCTTATTTTAGAAGTCAAAACTGTGTTTTGAGGCCTTTAAAGCCTCCTATTGTCTCACCTCGATTTTTGTGCGCAGTTCGGGCGTATATCCGGAAAGCTCTTATGTGAAAAATTGAGAAAAATGCTAATTTTGCCTTAAAAATTAAATTTAAGTTGACTTCGGTCAACATTTTGGGTAAACGGACCCCGACCCATGATTGGACGGTCCTGGAGGGTCCGTGGGAATATATGGGACTTGGGCGTATGCCCGAATTCAATTCTGAGGTCTCTAGCCCGAGAAATGAATTATTGAAAGAAATTATTTAACTGAAATTATAAGAGTTTTTGGAAATTTGACTGTGTTTGAATTTGATAGTATTGGGCCAGTATTTTGGTTCCGGAGACAGGTACAAGTTTAATATGGTATTTGAGTTGTGCCTGTAAAATTTGGTAAGAAATGGAGTCATATGACGTGAATCAGACCCGTAGTTGTAAAATTTGAAACTTTGAAAGTTCTTGAGATTTTCATTGATTTTGATGATAAATTCGTTGTTTAAGATGTTATTTTGGGGATTTGATCGCACGAGTAAGTCTGTATGATGTTTCTATACTTGCGTGCATGTGTGGTTCGGAGCCCCGAGGGCCCGGGTGAGTTTCAGGGTGTTTAGACTTGGAAAAACTCTGCTGGTTCTGGTGTGCCCGCACCTACAAGCCTAGGGCCGCAGGTGCGAGCTCGCAGGTGTGTGTTATTAGCCGCAGGTGCAGCCCAGCTCAACCTTCCCTTTTTTCGCAGATGCGGAACTCTTTCCATAGGTGCAGCCCCCAGTGGGCCTGTTCATTTCCGCAGAAGCAGAAGATTTTCCGCACGTGCGTTTGTGCAGGTGCGACACAAGCACTGCAGGTGCGAGGGTCGGGCAGTGAGGGTATTTAGAATAGAACTCCAGCCGTTTTCTTTTTCAAATTTTCACAAAAATAGAAGACTTAGGGCGATTTTCTCAAGAGCTTTTCTTCCCAAAATCATTGGTAAGTGTCCATTAACTATTTTCTTTCAACTCTCCATTGTTTTTCATCAATCTACAACTAAAATTCTAGGGTTTTCATGGTAGAAATTAGGGATTTGGGTAGAGTTAGGGATTTTTGTATAATTAGAATTCAGATCTCGTTTTGGGGTCGGATTTCGAAACTAATTACATATTCGGGCTCGTGAGTGAATGGGAAATCGGGTTTTTGTCCGAACCTCGTGTTTTGACCAAGCAGACCAGGGGTAGATTTTTGTCTTTTTGGGAAAAACGATAGAAAACCTATAATTAAGCATTGGGGTTGGATCCTTTAGAATTTATTGATGTTGTTAAGTTAATTATGTCTAGATACAAGTGAATTGGAGGCGAGTTCTAAAGGGAAAGCGGTGGTTGAGGCTTGAGTTTGGCCGTGGAATCCGAGGTAAGTGTTTGGCTTAACCTTAGCTTGAGGGAATAGGTGTTGTGTCCTATTTGCTATGTGTTACTGTTATGTTCAACATATAGGTGTGGTGACGAGTACCTATACGTTGGTGTCAAGTATGCCCGTGAGTCGTATATTGTGATTGATATAATTTTTCATTAAGCACTACTTAGGTTCAATTTGATAATTATCCATGATGATAGTATTTCATTGGTATTTCCTATTGTTGAGTATTGGTTCAAGTTGAGGTTTATTTTGTGAAGCTAATTAATTAAGCGAGATTGGTTATAGTTGTTTTACCTTGTCGGGATGATTTGGTTTCTATTGTTGACTCCCTTTGCGGGACGTTATGGTTTCTATTATTGTTTATACTGTTGATTTCCTTGTTGGGATGTTGTCATTTCACTTGTTTGGGTGAGGAGGAGTGTAAATCACGAAGGGTGATGTCGTGCGTGATATTGTGAGTGAGTGTTAAAGCACGAAGGGTGATGTCGTGCCGATATTGTGAGTGTTAATGCACGAAGGGTGATGTCGTGCCATATTAATGAATAAAAGAACGAAGGGTGATGCCGTGCCATGATTATGAGAGAGTAAAAGCACGAAGGGTGATGTCGCGCTGATTCTGTTGATTTTATGGTGAGGACGAGAGTAAAAGCATGAAGGGTGATGCCGTGCATTTGTCTCTGTGTTATTATTTCCGTTATTTTAAGTTGATATTTACTTTCTTGTCTTTATTTCGTTATTGTCATAACTTAATATTTCTTCCCCTCAGCATGTTTCCCCTCTTTCCTTATTATTCCGTTTAAATTCTTGATATTATTGCTTCTTGTATATGATTAAACTGCACAACATTATATGGTTATTGTGTCCTAGCCTCGTCACTACTTCGCCGAGGTTAGGCTCGACACTTACCAGTACATGGGTTCGATTGTACTGATGCTGCACTTTGCACTTTTTTTGTGCAGATCCCGGTACTCGACCCTTCGGACCATAGATTGAGGTTGCTGCCTTCAGTCCAAAGGAGACCCGAGGTAGTCCTGCAGGCGTCCGCAGGCCTTGGCGTCCCCTTATATCTTGCTTCTTTTCTGTTCTTATCTACTTCAGAGACAGATGTGTATTTATTTTGTTCAGACCACTATTTGCAGTATTCATAGACAGTCTGTGAAATTGTGACACTAGTTCTGGGTTTTATTATGGATTTCGTACTAGTATTCTGTCTTGGTTCTACTCAGTTTGAAACCATTAGACTCCAAGGTCTGTCTCCAAACCTCCAACCTCACGTTAACTCCGCTTCGCGTCTCGTCATTCAATACTATATCATCGGGAAATAGCATGTACCAAGGCACCTCCCCTTGGATGTGTCGAGAAAGTACATCCATCGCCAAGGCAAATAAAAATGGGCTAAGATCCGATCCCTGGTGCAACCCCATCACCACAGGTAAATGCTCTGAGTCACCACCCACAGTCCTCACTCGAGTCTTAGTATCATCATACATATTCTTAATCACCCTAATGTACGCTACCTGAATGCCGCTAACCTCCAAAAACTTCCACAGTACCTCCCTCGGGACTTTATCATACGCTTTCTCAAGGTCAATAAACACCATATGTAAATCCTTCTTCCTCTCCCTGTACTGCTTCACTAATCTCCTTACCAGATGAATCTCTTCCGTAGTCGAACGCCCCAGCATGAATCCAAACTGATTCTCGAAAATAGACACGCACCTCCTCACCCTGGCCTCAACCACCCTCTCCCAAAACTTCATAGTGTGACTCAACAAATTGACACCCCTATACTTGTTACAATTTTGGATATCACCCTTGTTCTTGTAAAGCGGAACCATCGTACTCAACCTCCATTTTTCAGGCATCTTCTCCGTCTTAAAAATAAAACAGCCCAGTGAGCCACTTCGAACATGCCCGCCCCACGCTTTTCCAGAATTCCACCGGGATTTTGTTTGGCCCCCTCGCTCTGCCCCATGCATAATATTGTATCATAATTTATGTTTAGAGTTGGTTCTAAGTGAATGTTTTAAATTGAAACTTGAAAAAGATGAAGATCAAAGTTGTATCATAATTTAGAATTGTATCACAATTTGTATCTAAAACAATACATGATAAAATATTAATACAAGTATAATACCATATTGTATCAGTTTAAGTTTAGAGTCGGTTTTAAGTTGTATCATAAGTATTTCAGTATTGTGTAAGAATTCTTTCAGGATTGCATCAAATTTGTATCTGAATTATGAGCAGTTGTGAGATCGTATTTCACGGTTGGTATCACAAATATATGATAATTATATATTAATTTATTAGTATTGTATCATATATTATTTTGGATATTAATGTACCATCTATAAGTTATATACAATTGTGATACAAGTATGATACAATTATATTTTACGTATTGATGTATTTGATACAATTAAAATACAATTATATTTTACGTATTGATGTATTTGATACAATTAAAATACAATTATGATACATTTATCATACAACTCCTGAATATTTCTTCATTTTCAATGTTGTCCGATCTCCCAGCAAAAGAACGATACAATTGATGCTTTAATAATATTAAATTATTTGCAATGGTGGAAAGAGAAAGATGGAGATTCTGGGCATAGATTAAGGAATTTTGTTGTAGAAAAAGGAGAGAGAAGATGAGAGGGGAAAAAAGGTAATTGAAGACACTAATAATGGGGTCGGAGCCTTTTAAGGAGCAATCTACACAATTTGTAAGAAAAACCTATATGCTTATTAAAAACTACAAAACAGAGAGAACATTGGTTAATAAGTTTCTAATATTGTCATGACCCCAAATCTAAACTAGTTGTGATGACGCCTATCGTGAAACTAGGCCGGCCAAATTAACACTCAACGTAAAGAATCTTTCATTTATATCATTTCTAAACTGATAACCCGTAAAGGTTTCATTTAAATTACCTTTTAAATAGACAAAGCTACACCATATGTTTAAAATACAACCCTAAGACCCCGGAGTCACTGGTCATGAGCACCTACAGAAAATATACAACTCTGGAAAATAAACTCTATAATAGTAAGTAGGAGAGAGCAGGCTTGCGGACGCGTGCAGCTACCTCGCAAAATCTCCGAGAAGTCTCTGGAACAGATAGATATCTCACTCTGCCCTAGCACCTGGATCTGCACACAAGGTGCAGGGATTAATGTGAGTATGCCAGTAGTAATGAAAATAAATCAGGTCTGAGCAGTAAGAAACACATAAAGTCTCATCAATTTACAACAAGCACAATCTTTCTTTCCAATAGTGTATATGTTAAATCACCACGCTTAAAAAGTCGATTTTAGTGAAAGTCCTTTGAAAACTAATGTAATTTCCAACAATTTCAATAAAATGTCCAAGAAGTTTAGTATAAATGATATGAATCATAAGCCACTCGGGGAAAAACATGAATGATAAACCACCTCTCGGGCATAACATCACTCAGAATCAGTCTCTCAGCATGCCTCACAATCACTCGTAATCTGCCCCTCGGGCAACCTCACAGCCACTCATGCCTCACAATCACTTGTCACTCAGCACTCGGCACTCGCACTCAGTAGGTACCTGCGCTCACTAGGGGTGTATAGACTCCGGAGGGGCTCCTACAGTCCAAGCGCTATATCGCTACGGCGTGCAGCCCGACCCAATATCGCTGCGACATGCAACCCGATCCATATGTCTCGCTGCAGCGTGCAGCCCGATCCAACATATCTCGTTGTGGCGCGCAGCCCGATCCATATATATATATATATATATATA
>ML282585.1:31049-98651 GCA_005239495.1 Nicotiana undulata | reverse complement strand
TCGAGGAAGAAATAGAAGGATCTTCCCGCTAGCCGATCAAGCATTTGATCAATAAAAGGCATAATGAATAATCCTTGCAAGTGGCATTGTTGAGCTTCCGGTATTCCATGCATACTCTCAGTCCGGTGACCGTCCGAGTGGGGATAATCTCATTCTTTTCGTTGTGAATCACCGTCATGCCTCCCTTCTTTGGCACACATTGTACCGGACGCACCCATGGACTATCCGAAATGGGGTAGACAACCCCGACATCCAACCATTTGATTATTTCCTTCTTGACAACTTCTTGCATTGAAGGATTTAATCTTCTTTGATGTTCCACACTTGGCTTGCTCCCTTCTTCCAATTGAATTTTGTGCTCACATATCCCGGCGGGGATTCCTCGGATGTCGGAAATTGTCCATCCAAGTGCTTGTTGGTGCTCCCGCAAGACATTCAACAATTCATCAACCTGCACATCATTCAACAACGAAGAAACGATTACCGGTAAAGTGTTATTAGAACCGACAAATTGCTACCTCAAGTGTGATGGAAGTGGTTTGAGCTCAAGTTGTGGCGGCTCAATGATTGAGGGTTTTGCGGGGGGAGTAGCTCGATTCTCTAAGTCAAGAGAAAGCTTTGTTGGTGCATATGTGTAGGACCCACGTCCTTCCAATGCGTTCACTATTTCAACATACCCCTTAATGTCTTCACCATCAAAGTTCACCAAGATTGCCGCCAAAGCCTCGCCGAGGCATTCTTCTTCCATCTTCATCTCAATGACATCTTAAACCTCGTAAACTACATCAATGAACTCGATTCCCTCGTATGCACTTGGAAATTTCAAACCCTTGCTAGCTTGGAAGGTAACTTCCTCATCATTCACTCGGAACTTGATTTCATGTCGTTCTGAGTCCATTAAAGCTCTTCTCGTCGCAAGTAATGGTCTTCCTAAAATGATAGGAATCTCCTTTTCTATCGCAAAATCCAAGATGACAAAATCGGCCGGGAGAAGGAACTTCCCCACCTTTACCAAGACATCATCAACAATGCCCACGGGTTTCTTAATTGACCGGTCGGCCATTTGCAATCTCATGCTAGTAGGCCTTGGCAACCCCTATCCTGCTTGCTTGTAGATAGCAAGGGGCATCAAATTTATACTAGCTCCATTATCACAAAGTGCTCTAGCAAAGTCTCTCAACCCGATAGTACATGAGATAGTGAATGCTCCCGGGTCTACCTTTTTCTCCACGGTGGTTATAGCAATTATCGAACTTACCCGGTGAGTCATGTTCACCACTTAATTCTTAGTAGTTCTCTTCTTGGTCATCAAATCTTTCAAATATTTCATAAACCCTGGCATTTCTTGGAAAGCCTCCATGAATGGGATGTTTACAGACAATTGTTTCAAGATGTCATAGAACTTTTCAAACTTACCATCGTCCACCCTTCGTGCAAGCCTTTAAGGGAATGGAGTAGTAGGTCGAGGGATTGGTGGAGGAGCTTTTGGGGTCTCCTTCACTTTTTCCTTAACCTCTCAATGCTTCGCTTCTGGGGTCTTTACCTCTTAGGAGGCCTTCTGAACATCCACAACAACTGGCAACTCACTTTGTGCTTCCACCTCTTGTTCAAGATTTTCAATATCAATCACTTGTTCCCTTTCATCTTGAAGCACCTTACCACTTCTAGTAGTGATGGCCATACAATGGGAAGATGGTCCACTTGCACCACCTTTAGGGTTGACAACGGTGTCACTAGGAAGAGTACCTTTTTGTATGGGAGTTTGTTCTCGTGACAAATCTCTCATTTGCATCTCGAGCTTTTGGATGGATGCGGTGTGTGATCCCACTACCTTGGACATATTTTTCATTGTTGCATCACTCCGCTCTTGATTTTGCGAAATTCTCTCTAGCATCCCTTCCATTTCTGATTCATTTGATGGCCCCTCCTTGTATTGTGAAGAGTTTGAATATTGCCCTCTTGGTGGAACATAAGGGTTGGAACTTCTATTCGCATAATTGTTGTTGTTGTTGTTCCAAGATCGTTGACCACTTTGATCATTTCGCCAATTTTGTTGGCCTTGCCCTTGCGGGTTTGGCCTCCAATTGTTTTGTTGGCGGTAACCACCTTGAGAGTTTTGGACATAATTTGCTTCTTCAAAATCTTGATTTCCCATCGATTGCATGTCTTCCACCATATTTACCTTTTTTGTTTGACTCCCAGTGAACATCTTTGTCAACACATCGATGTTAGTGGCAAGACCGACAATCACTTGGTCTCTCTCTTAATTTTCTTTAATCATGTTGGTAAGAGAGGGAGTACCATAAACAATTCCACCACTAGTATCCTCTGAATTCCATGCTTGATTATGCTTAGCCATTTTGTCTAGAATTTGAGTGATCCTAGCGAATGACTTGTCCATGAAGGACCCATCTGCGGCATTTTTAGCAATGGATTGGGATAGTGGGTCCAAACCCATATAGAACTTCTCCATCAGAATATGGACTGGGAACCCATGGTTTGGTGATCTCACTAGGTATAGCTTGAACTGATCCCATGCCTCGTGTAAATGCTCCCCTGGAAGTTGCTTGAAGAAAAATATTTTGTCTCTGAGCTCTGACTTTTTGCTATCTGAGAAACACTTTGCTAAGAAGGCTCGGACAAGCTCAGGCCATGTTGTGATAGTTTGAGGAGGTAAGTTTTGAAACCATTTTTTTGCTTCTCCCGCTAACGAGTACTTGAATATACACAACCTCAAAGAATCATCCGTCACATTGGTTTGTTTGTACATGGCGCATACACCCAAGAAGTTCCTTAGGTGTTGCGTCGGGTCATCATCCGTTGAATTATGGAACAATCCTTCCACCTTGAGAAATAGAATCATTCCATGATCCACTTTGAAAGTAGATGCACCAACTATCGGAGGGAGGATAGCATTGGTGTCGTCAATATATTCTTCGATGTCGTCGAAAGGGTTCTCCTCTTCATCATACTCAACGTTGGCCATTCTCACCTAGTTCACGAAACAAAACAAGCAACATGTGATGGAATAGAAAAAGATAGAAAGTAAAGTCATACTATCTAGTAATTTCCAAATCGTATTCCCCGACAACGACGCCAAAATTTGATACGCTCAAATTACACCTTAAAATAGTGTAAAGCGGTCGAAGTCAAATATAATAACCCAACAAGGTTGGGGTCGAATCCGACAAGGAATAGGCGTGAAAATATTACTTTGGTAGTGTGAAGCTCAACTTAAATCGTATCTCTATTCCGTTAAGGTAAAAAAATATGGGAATTGATTGTGTAATGATTTAATTGCAATAGTGACAAGTATGATTAATTAGAGTTGTAATTAATATGATTAACTAAACCAAGGTTGTGTCCCCTTCAATAAAATGTAATGCTAATGGGTATTAATATGATATATTTCTAATGGAAGGTCCCTTAGATATGCAAATGATTTCTAAATGACTACCCAATACTTTCCAATAGTTGGGTAGTATTTCCTCTTTATGATTTTCCCAAATATAAAAGAGTTGCAATGAAGAGTAATCAGTATTCCAAATAAAACCCACTTATTCCTAAGGGATTCTATTAAACACGGTTTAAAGCCTTGAGTCTTTGATATTTACTCCTACCAATTCTAACTCACTTTTCCAAGCTAAGAAATAATTAATGGCATTTGATAATGTATGCAACCACCGACAATAAATGAAGAATTAGAAGTAAATAAATATCAACCAACTATTATATATATATATACAATGTGAAATACCCAATAACACAACACTCATTTAGGGTCCACAACCTTAGTATTTAAAACTAGCTACTCATGCTTAAAGACAAAAAGATGAGAGTATTTAATGTCATAAAGCTTAAAAAAATGAAGGAATCTTCAATTCTAAAGCTTCCAAAAGAGAGGAATATTCAAATTGTATGTTGTAGCTCTAAAATCAGACTAGAATGACCCAAAACCCCCCAATAAATCTATTTATAATGGGCTAAAACTCGGGGTGAAAAACGTACAAAATTGCCCTTCCAGGTCAGCTTTGCGACCGCATTCCTGTCACATAACAGGAATGTGGAGTGCATTCTTCACAAGCCCATCGCATACTTCAAACCCTAGTTTCCAGGTGCTCGCCGCATTTGCGTTATGCGATTTGCATTGGTGATATGGGACCGTATAACTGCATCGCATTTCAGGCTCATCATCTTCTACAGGGAGTTATGCGATCCATTATGCGGTCCGCAAAGCAGTTATGCGATCGCATAATGGACCGCATTTCTTTCAATTGGTTTGGCCAAATTCTCTGTTGAGATTTGCGATGGACGTGAGCAGTATGCGCTCCGCAAGTTGGAAATGCCATTTGCGTTGTCAATTCTGCGATCGCATTTTTTCTTTTTCTTATCTTTTTCAAGCTTTTTTATCTCTTTTCCATGTCTTTGAATCCTCAAGCCTCATGCAATGCATAACATCAAAACTTCATATGTATAGAATAAAAATTCCTTTCAAACAAGCCAAAATCCAAGTAATTTAGTATTAAATGTGCCGAAATTCTCCGGCACATCAGTCGAGTACCGGGATCTCAACCGGGAAAGTCCAAAAGACGACTTCCCCTTACCAAATATACATATCCCGATTGACAATTGTGCCAAGCATGAGCTACAATCATTCCTGGATTGCTTCGCTGGTTATCATCAGCCCTGGATGGATGAGGAAGATGCTGAGAAAACGACTTTTATTACGCCGTGGGGAGTGTACTGCTACAAGATGATGCCATTCGTTCTGAAGAATCCTGGGGCCACCTATATGAGTGCTATGACTACTATCTTCCACGATATGATTCAGAAGCAAATCGAGGTATATGTGGATGATGTTATTTTAAAGTCCAGGAAAGCCACGGACCACATAGAAGATCTGAGGAAGTTTTTCAATAGGTTGCAGAAATACAATCTGAAACTGAACCCCGCAAAGGGTGCATTCAGGGTTCCTGCTGGGAAGTTGCTGGGGTTTATTGTGAGCCGCCGGAGGATATAATTGGATCCGTCCGAGGTCAAAGCCATACAAGAACTACCATCGCCAAGGAACAAGAAAGATGTGATGAGTTTCTTGGGGAGGCTTAATTACATTAGCCGATTCATAGCACAATCTACAGTTATCTGTGAGCCGATCTTCAAGATGGTGAAGAAGGATGCCGCAACTAAGAGGACCGAGGATTGACAAAAGGCTTTTGACAGAATCAAGGAATATTTGTTAACACCGCCAGTCTTGGTACCACTTGAGCCAGGTAGACCTCTGTTACTCTACCTTGTCGTATTAGATGGAGCTTTCGGTTGCGTTTTGGGGCAGCATGATGAAATGGGAAGGAAGGAGCAAGCTATTTACTATCTCAGCAATAAGTTCACTCCGTATGAGGCCCGATATTCTCTATTGGAACGCACCTGCTGCGCTTTGACCTGGGTAGCTGAAAAGCCGAGGCACTACTTCTGCACCTACACAACATATCTCATATCAAGAATGGATCCATTGAAGTACATCTTTTAGAAGCCCATGCCCACTGGCAAGCTAGTCAAGTGGCAAATTCTGCTGAGCGAGTTCGACATTATCTTTGTAACTCAAAAGGCGGTCAAGGGACAGGCACTGGCAGACCACCTCGTGGAAAACCCTGTGGATGGGGAATACGAACCTTTGAAAATGTATTTCCCTGATGAAGAAATATCATTCATAGGAGAGGACATCGTTGAACCCTATGACGGTTGGAGAATGTTCTACGATGGATCAACAAACTTCAAAGGGGTTGGCATTGGAGAAATCCTAGTATTAGAAACTGGTCAGCATTATCTAGTATCTGCCAAACTCAGATTTCCTTGTACCAAAATATGGCCGAATATGAGGCCTGCATCTTAGGGCTCAACATGGACATCGACCTGAACGTCTAGGAGCTGTTAGTGATCAGTGACTCAGATTTGCTGGTACCTCAGGTACAAGGATAATGGGAAACCAAGAATTCCAAGATACTACCGTATCTGCATCACGTACAGGAGTTAAGAAAGAGGTTCACAAAGATAGAATTTCGGCATGTCATCAGGATCCAGAATGAGTTCGTCGATGCGTTGGCTACTTTGTCCTCAATAATCCAGCATCCGAACAAGAATTTCATTGACCCTATTCCCATAAAGATCCATAATGATCCAGCTTATAGTGCCCATGTCGAAGAAGAAGCAGACGGAAATCCTTGGTTTCGTGACATCAATGTATATTTGGCAAAATGAGATTACCTAGAGCTTGCGAATCCCACTCAGAAACGCACACTTCGAAGACTATCCAACACCTTCTTTCACAGCGGAGGAATCTTGTATAGGAGGACTCCCGATTTGGGATTATTAAGGTGTGTCGACGCAAAAGAAGCATCAAAACTACTAGAAGAAATTCATGTTGGGACCTGCGGTCCGCATATGAATGGTTTTGTTCTGG
Organism: Nicotiana undulata; assembly: GCA_005239495.1. NCBI lineage: Eukaryota > Viridiplantae > Streptophyta > Magnoliopsida > Solanales > Solanaceae > Nicotiana > Nicotiana undulata. The sequence continues at coordinate 92,194 of ML282585.1, read as the reverse complement.
CAAAGAAGATACTCCGAGCTGGTTACTTTTGGATGACTATGGAAACGGAATGCATCCAGTATGTACAGAAATGCCACCACTATCAGATACACGGAGATATGATAAGGATACCCCCAAACAAGCTCAATGCGACAAGCTCACCCTAGTCGTTCGCCGCCTGGGGCATGGACGTTATTGGGCTGATCGAGCCTACCGCCTCCAACGGATACAGGTTCATCCTGGTAGCCATTGATTACTTCAATAAATGAGTCGAGGCAGCCTCCTACAAAGCAATTACTAAAAAAGTCGTGGTTGACTTTGTCCGCGACCGCATTGTTTGTCGGTTCAGAGTTCCAGAGTCAATCATAACCGAAAACGGTTCTAATCTCAACAGTGACTTGATGAAAGCTATGTGTGAAACTTGCAAGATCAAACACAAGAACTCCTCATAATACAGACCTCAAATGAACGGAGCTGTAGAGGCCGCCAATAAAAACATCAAGAAGATATTGAGAAAGATGATAGAAAAGCACAAGCAGTGGCACGAGAAGTTATCGTTTGCCCTATTGGGATATCGCCCCACAGTCCGCACATCGACATGGGCAACTCCTTATATGCTTGTTTATGGTACAAAGGTTGTTATTCCCGCTGAGGTTGATATTCCATCCCTAAGGATTATACAAGAAGCTGAGCTCAGCGGCGCAGAATGGGTAAAGAATCGTTATGAGCAACAAACCCTCATAGACGGAAAGAGAATGAATGCAGCCTGTCATGGTCAACTCTATCAGAACAGAATGACCAGAGCCTTCAACAAGGAAGTCAAGTCGAGACAGTTCACACCAGGGTAGCTGGGGTTAAAGAAGATTTTTCCACATCAAGATGAAGCCAAAGGGAAGTTCTCTCCTAACTGGCAGGGCCCATACATGGTTCACCGAGTTTTGAAAGCAGGAGCGTTTATACTCACAGAGATGGACAGAGCAGTCTGGCCAAAGAGGATAAATTCAGATGCAGTCAAACGTTACTATGTGTAATCCTCATGCTTTCCTTATATGATGTAAATTGAACTACGCCTGACCTGATTCCCGTTTAAGAGGGGATACGTAGGTAGCCCTATGGGTTCGGTCACAATTAAATAAAAATTTCATTTTCCCCCGCAATTGGAAACTGGGGCAGAATTTTGAGGAGGACCCCCAAAATTCCGAAGCAAGCTCAGCCGATCGTCGCACGAGCAACAGCCAGAAGTATTCACCCATCAAACTGGGGCAGAATTTTTAAGAGGACCCTCAAAATTCCGTAGCAGGAGAGGTTGCAAAGTCTCGAACCGTGTCACGGTCGTCGGTCATCTAAAACTATTTTAGGTTATATGTTTATGTTATACTTTTACAATAATCGTTCATGCTTATTCTTGAAAAAGCTTGTTTAGAAAATGCTACCTCTAATGATGCAGGCTGTATCATCAGATCAAGTCGAATGAGTCAAGTAAAGCCAGTGGGGATACGAACTAACACTCCCCTTTAAAAGACTCACGATTTTTCTGGGAATGCAGGCAAAAAGAACAAACACGGAGAGAAGTCTCAAGTTTCATCACGATCGCAGATGCCAAAGTTCGATGTCCACACAAAAGGACGAACATGTTCAAAATCACAATCCTCAAAACCATCATACTTGACGTCATCTATTATCAATACAAATAATGCCCCGCAGTCATAATACCCTCAATAATCGCAATGTAGCAATCTATCACCAACTAAGAATTCCTACCTTCATTTATTTTTATGCATAAGGCTACCTTTCTTCCTTCCGAGACTATATGTTGTCTCCATCTGCATTCGCATCTTTCATAAGGCTACCTTTCTTCCTTCCGAGACTAAACGATGTCTCCATCTGCATTCGCATTTTGCATAAGGCTACCTTTCTACCTTCCGAGACTAAACGATGTCTTCATCTGCATTTGCATCATGCATAAGGCTACCTTTCTGCCTTCCGAGACTAAACGATGTCTCCATCTGCATTCGCATCTTGCATAAGGCTACCTTTCTGCCTTCCGAGACTAAACGTTGTCTCCATCTGCATTCGCATCTTGCATAAGGCTACATTTCTGCCTTCCTAGACTAAACGATGTCTTCATCTACATTCGCATCTTGCATAAAGCTACCTTTCTGCCTTCCGAGACTAAACGATGTCTCCATCTGCATTGCATAAGGCTGCCATTCTGCCTTCCAACCTGCATAAGGCTACCTTTCTGCCTTCCGAGGTTAAGCTCTACCTCAACCTGCATTTGCATAAGGCTACCATTTTGCCTTCCGAGGCTAAGCTCTGCTTCCAATTTACTTTTCAATAATGACTGTTGTATCAAGCATTATTTATTTCTCTTTCCTTCGGGCTAAGCTCTGCCCCTTTAATTCTCAAGACTAAGCTCTGTCTTGTTAGCATCATACTATTGCATCTTCATGGGCTGAAATATCGCCAACCTATCCAAAGGCGTCATCGTTCTGAGGCACCATCTTCATAGCTCGAGAACACCATGTCATGGGCTGAGGATCTCTTTTTATCATTTTGCATATCATTATTCAAAGGCGCCATGGTTCGGAGGCACCATCCTCATGGCCCGAGAACATCATTTCATGGCCTACGAATCCTACATCAAGCAATTCATGGCCTAGGACATCAGGGTCTAGAGACGTCATCCTCAACCGTCCAAAGACAGCATTCACGGTCTAACGGGAATTTGCATCATGTTTAAATTACGCACAATATATGCACATATTATTTATTTACAGGTCGTTCCGGCAATAGCGGTCCCGTCCCAGTTCTCCTAATCATTCCCGCAAGCCGCTTATTCACCCAACCCCATACATTGCGTCCGTTCTTGTAAAGCTTCATCGATATACTTTGCCGATGACTCCTGAACTACATACGACCCGATTCCTGTAAAACCAGGGATATGTAGGCAACTCAAAAAATAGGGTGCAACCTCAACTTCTTCATACCACTTCGCACGGTCAAAATTGGCCATAATGTCTTTACCCGACAACTCTTTCATCCTTCCCGGGTAAAGAGGGGCAGCTGTTGATACCCAATTTTGTCCTATATATTTTAAATATGCATGAATACCTTCAAAATAGCATATATATGCATACCTAATAATGCACAAGGTTTTTATAATTTTTTCCATAATTTTAAGGGTCTAAATTGATTTATTTTCTCCCCTTTTAGTCATAACATCCGCAATAATTATTTCTACAATTATTATTGTGATGATTTATTTATTCAACTTCTATACTTATACCAAAATGTAATTGATATAATTTGTATGTATTTTTTATAATTATATTTGATAATTTCAAGTTAAATTGCATATAATTGCAATGTTAGCCCGTTTAATGTATAATTATATTTTATGCGTGTAAAATTGGACTTTATATTTTTAAAATGATAATTATATATTTTTAATCATTTTGGTATAGAAAAATTATTCTCAGAAAACTATTTATTATTTTATTAAAATCAAAATAGGGAAATTGGCAATTTAAATCATAGCAGAATTTGGCTTTCAATTATAGCCTAAATTGACCCCAAATTTAAATCAATTTCCTACCCATCTACCCGACCTAATCTTTACCGTTGATCTCCCAGATCAATGGTCCAAACACCCCCTTTCCTTTCTTAATTCCAAAAGACCTCTAACCCTAACCCATTCCCAAACCCTCGCCGCCTTCAGGTGCTCTCGTCTTTCTCCCCCTCTCTCAACCTAACCCTAGACTCCTTCAGTCGCCACCTCCCTCTCCAGCCATCTCCGGCGACCACCTATCAACCTCAAGCCTCCAGTGGTTTCCCCCTCACCTTGCTCATCATCTCTGAGGCCTTCAAGGGCCCTAGGCCATGGTGACTTATGTCTAGGGTTGTTGTTTTGGGTATTCATGGCCTCTCCGATATGATTTTGGAAAAAATCACACCATATTTGTTATGATCCTTGAGGTTTACAACAGGTTCTTCCGTTCTACTTGGGTTTCCTTTGAAACCCTAATTTTTGTTTAAATCTCTTAGATTCATGCTATTTTTTACGATTCAAGTATGTTCTCGCTATGTTAACCGTTTTTACTTCCTTTAAAACTAGGGTTTCTCAAAGTTCTTCTGTACTCGTTTAAACCGACTTTTTCCTTTACATTTAAACATTTTCTTTGCATATCTCGACTGATTTTATGCTTTATTTGCTTTTTAACTCGCCTATGTTAAAAAGCCCTAATTTTTGAGATCTTTTTATCTGGGTTCTTTGTATTTGCCTGATTACTTGGTTCTTTTTATGATTCTGTGGTTACCATACTCGTGTTTATTGAGCCTTTAGCTTACTTGTGTGATTATTCCTCTGGATTTGTTCATCTCTTGCCTCTTTCCGTCAAATAATGCTGAACTTGCATGTTTGCAATGGATGTTTGTCCTTCTCTATATATATGTTGAAATATTGATTCATGGCTCTCTTTTGACTGATTCTGATTTCCTTATTTGATGGTCTGATTGAGAGGTTTCTTTTAAAAACCTAGAATTCTACTCGTCTGTTTAAAATTAATTGATTCCATTACCTTATTTGTTGTAGTACCCTATTTTCACTAAATCATTCCTTAATTAGGTTTTCTGAATCTAGTCCTAATTGACTACCTTATGCTTAATGAACTTTGATTCTTTCCTTATTAATCATGTATTGTTTTTCCTTGCCTTATATTCTACTGGTTTTACTGTTTGAATTTGAAATCTCTTAACTTAAGGGAGTACTTGCCTTGATTTTCTGATTAATTGATTATGCATTCATTAATTACCATGCTACTATGATTCCTACCTTATATTTACTACATGTTTCTCAGCTATAAAGACTCTAGTCTTTCAATAACATAAGACACGAACATAAACACTGTTCAACTCTCTCTTACACACATATATACTCCCTACTGTTATTCTCTTAATCACCTGCTACTACCAATCGGCTGCAAGCCAAGACTAGTGATTCTATTTGCTTACTCCTCATTCTGTATTTGCTATCTTTCAACTGGTATGTTTTCAATTTATGTTTAAAGTTTCAAAACAATATTTTTCTTTTTGTATTTCGATTCATCTTGTTTATAATCTACTTTTACTTATGGTTTTGTTGCTCTACCTGCAATTAGCATGTATGCTTGCTGCTTTTAGTTCTTAACACCCTTTCGTTTAGCTTCAACATGTTTATTATCCCCCCTGCATGTTTCAACATGATTCTGCTTGTGTCTTCTTTAGTTCTTAGTATACTGTAATATGCACCACATGCTAATTTTGTCTCTATGCTATACCTAGAACCTTTCCTGAACCTATGTGTGACTATGTTTATTGTGTGCTGTCCTCTCCCCAATACTCCCTCAATATGATTCTGTTTAGTCTTTGGTATGAACTCTTTGTGAAAAAACTAGGTCTGTGATTGTTTAGGCCCTGTACAGGTCTATGATACTTTAGTGCTTCTCTAACATCATTTGTATACCAATCTGTTTCTATGTATGGCCTATGTGCCCCCCATCCCTGCTTCCTTGTTTGTGTTTGTCTCCCCATGTGCTGTGCTGGTTGATTGCTCCATCCCCTATTATTTTCAAAACGATTTCCCTAAGTCACTCACTCACTGATATGTAAACCTGTTTCAAATAAATAAACTATTTTTAATAAATGCTCTTTTAACTCAACTCTTCTCAAATCACCTCCTGCACTTCACTTTATTCTTAGACCCTTCAGTTCTGCCACCTTAGTGTGAGCACTGCTTTGGGATCCTTGAGCTCCCTTTGAACTCTGACACACTGAGGTTGGCCTTTCCACACTGCACTGGTGCAATTCTTGGTTACTAAGTCTAGGTGTAAGCACTTCTCGAGATCCTTGAGATCCTTAGAGAACTTTGATGCACCTAGACTCTAATTTGTCTATGGACTGAGGCATATGAGACCATTGGAGGCTTTGGGAAATCTGGGCCTAATGTAAGGCTCCCTATAGAATAGCTTCTTGATTTTCTATTTCTATTTATGTAATTCATTGGCTTGTAATAATTTGTAAACAACTCTTGAGAATTGATAGTAAAAAGGGAAGGGGTAACCATGCATGCTATAGATACACAAGGGTAGAAATCATGCCCTAGATTTTTACATTTCCTATATCTGCATTAGAATCCATGCTTAGGACCACCATTTTCATTCAAACCATGCCAAACATGGATTAGGTATCATGTCTTTAAGGCTTTCATGTTTACCGCTTTAACGTACAACATGTCCTTAATTTATGCTCATGCCTACCACTTAGAAATCCTGCTCCTAGGATAATAAAGCAATATAATATTGTTATTTCTGTGCATAAAAAATCATGCCTCAACCATTCTGTAGCTCTTTGTGCATTTTAGAAATCATGCTTTAGGAATTCCGTGCGTCCTGAAATTATGTCTTAACCATCCTACATTTATATGTGCATATTAAATACCATGCTATAGGATTTTGTTTACATTTGAATAACTACTCCTATTTTAAACAACTGATTCATGAAAGGTATAAAATAATATTGCATGTGATTATCATATCTGCTTTTAACAAAAATTGGTAACTAACTCTGCATTCTCCGATTTACATCACATAGAACAACATGTTTTAGGTAAAACAACCTCTAAAATGTTTAATAATCCGGTAGCTATTATGTACAACCCCACGCCTTGGCAAGCCTTAGGTAATCAATCTCTTTAAAAACTGAATGTTGTTTTGATTGAGTTTACTGTCTAAGGGCTAACAATTTTTTTTTAAATCAGTAGGCAAAACTGATTAGGTCTTTCTAAGTAATAAAATAGACATACATATTTATTTATCTTCTGAACTCACTTAGACACCCTATCTTAGGTTTCTGAATTTGGATGTTGTCCTTACGTGTGTCTGAGTCGTGCTATTTATGTGCATTATCTGCGGAGGTAAACTTGAGCCTCTTTCATGCTCTTATGTGTTCCCATTTACTGCAGCCCTATGTGTTCTTTATTTGTTGCCTTAAAATTTTTACCTTTCAAACCTAAGGATCTGCCTAGTACCTCCCTTTTAGGATAGTAGTCCTAGCCTCATCCGGGACTGGTAGGAAAGGATAGGTAACAACAAGCAATTGAGTTCGTGATCAACACACGCTTTAACTGCCTTCACGGGGTGGGAAAGGGTAGAATTTGGTTATGATGACCGATGCTCTAATACAACGTGTAGCTCCTCTTTGAGGAGTGTCATACCAGGTATTGCATTGATGTGATCCATATTATTACAAACCTAGGATATCCTTTAATTTACATGCTTAAATCGTAACCCTTTTCAAAACTCAGCTTTTTCTCTAACCATTTTAAAACACCTTGCATGTTTAAGATTTAAATCCCCTTTTATTTGAGCTTTTATTTATTTGTTTGCTAAACCGTACAAATTCAGAAACGTTGTTTGGCCGGGAACCACATTTGTGGATCCTGAGGGGTTCCTAACACCTTCCCCTTAGGATAATTTCAAGCCCTTACCCTACCTCTAGTTAATAACTTAGTTATAGATAAACCCATTAGGTGCCCTAATGCACCTTTAAAATCGTTAGGTGGCGACTCTAAAAAAATGCAAACCCCTTTCCCCAAAGGAAAGAGTCGTCTTAACCCAAAATGTCCCGAACCCGATCTCCGTGAGGAAAAAGGGGGCACGATAGTATACACTCCAGATAAGTCCTTCTTTCTTTCCCCCGAAAGGGATATTTCTTGTCTAAATTCGTCTTTTACCTGTTCCGTTGTTTGTTTTCTTTCATTTACTTTCGGTCTAACTTTGTTCCTAAAGTAATACAAAGAAAGGATGGCAAGACTGATTTACAGGGTACTCATTTTACACGGGCTAACATGCAAAAAGGCACCCAGCCACGTCAGGGGCATCGAGTCAACCTCGACTGGCCATAGTGGCCGATGCTTCAAATTCAAAACTATTGGAAGGAGAAAATCAAATTGAAGTGCCTATAAAGTCGAATCGAGGTGAAAGGTTGAGTCCCACATGGCTAACCGCCTCAGCAAAGTGTGAAAAAACCAAGATCCCCAAATGCTTTGAAATCAAAGTTGGAAGAAAAGCTAAAATGAAAGGTCGATAATGGAAAAATAAAGTTTGAAAGGTTAAGTCCCATACGACTAGTCGTTGCAGCAAAGTGGACGAGCCAAAATATTCCCAATGCTCCGAAAGTCCAAAAGGAAAACAGAAGAAAAGAAAAACACGTCAGAAGTGAAAGACCTACAAAGGCAAAGAAAGGCAAAAATGTTGGGTCACACGCGACCGATCGCCATGAAAAAATCTAGAAAAGCCAAGGTCTCTGGGGTTAGAGATGAAACCAATCCCGGGCTATCCAAAACCCGATCCGGACATACGACCAAGTCCAAAATCATCATACGAACCTACTGGAACCTTCAAATCCTGATTCCGAGATCGTTTACTCAAAATTCCAATCTTAGTCGATTCTTCCAATTTAAGGCTTCTGAAATAAAAAATTTCCTTCCAATTTAACTCCGAACTTCCTGAATTTCAGCTCCGACCATACGCAAAAGTCATAATACCTAAAATAAAGTTGTTCATGACTTCCAACCGATGAACGACGCGCTAGAGCTCGAAACGACCGGTCTGGTCGTTACACATTTTAAATTAAAACTGGTCTTTGTAAAAAGAATTTCCTGGTCCTGTAATGATCCGACTGGTCATTATTCATTCTAGGACCCCGTTCCCCTAAATAAGACCTCTCGTAGTTTATTTTAATTATTTATGACCTATGGGGGCGGGTGGTTCGGGATTCGGAAGAGTTTAGAGTAGTATAGGAACACTTAGTTCTTTAAGGTTGGCCTTTAAGGCCAAGTTTTATAACGGCCAACATTTTGAGTAAACGACCTCGGAATCGAGTTTTGATGGTTCTGGTAGCTTCGTATTATGGTTTCCGACTTGTGCGTGTGTCCGGAATAGGTTTTGGATGACCCGGTAGCATTTCGGCACCAAATGGAGAAATAAGAGTTTCCTTAAGTTCAAATTGAGGGTTGGAACGTGTTTTTGTGTTATCGAGGTACAAACAGAATTCTGAGGCCGGGAATAGTTTCGTTATGTCATTTATGACTTGCTTGCAAAATTTGGTGTCATTTCGAGTAGTATAGGTCAGTTTGGCGCATTGTTTACGAATTCAAGAACTTAAAGTTCTTAAGTTTGATTCTAGGGGTTTTGAGGTGTGATTTTGCGTTTTAGCATTGTTTTGAGTGTTCTGAAGGCTCAAGAAAGTCTGTATTATGATAGGGGACTTGTTGTTATAATTGGATGGGGGCTCGGGTGGGCCCATATGCTATTCGTGCATCAAACGAGGCCAAAAACTAGCAGCAACCAGGTCTGGTGTGACAGCACCTGCGGTTGCCCAGTCGCAGGTGCGAGACCACTCCTGCGGTCTTTGCTTCGCAGGTGCGGCACCAGGTGAGGCTGCCCAGTCGACGCAGGTGTGGACCAAAATCCACAGAAGCGGAGCCGCTGGTGCGGACTTCGTTCCGCAGGTGCTATCCCAGGCCCCTTGCCCCTCTCCTGTAGGTGCGAGATTGCAGGTGCGGTCCTCGAGCCGCGTGTGCGGAAACCCTGCTGGCAGTGAGGTCTTTTAAAATACGGGAAAGAACCATTTTACTCCATTTCATTCCTCCATAGTCGACCTTGAGAGCTCGGAAAAGAGCCAAACGACCTAGGTACTGAAAGGTAAGTGATTTCTACTCTAATGGTAGTTTAATACATGAATTCCTAGGTAAATTAACCTCCTAATTAGTGAAAATCAAGGGTTAGAGTAAAAACTTAAGGCTTTATGAAATTTGGGAAATTAACCACTACTTAGCTATGAAATCATACAAAAATCATATATTAATGATCCTTAGGATATGGGTAAGTGTTTCCTTAAAAAATACCAGAATCCGAATAACTACTTAATTAGGGAAATTTCATACTTTTGAGCAAAGATTAATTCATGTATACCATATTTGACTAGTTTCAAGTCCTTGGGAGACGAGTTTGGAGTTTCGGGCGCGTTCTTGACCCGAAAAGTAGGCTCGGCACGAGGAAAATCTCCTTTCTAACCATGTAAGAGGGAATTGTCCCGACGGGTGATTATAAATAATTGCATGTCCATTTTTACGGGGGCTACGCACGCACGAGGTGACGAGAGTCCGTGCGTAGTTACTACATGTTATGTTGGGTAGTTTTAGGACTCACAAGATTGCTTTTACGTTCCTTATATGTGACTTTAAATGTATTTTAAGTTGCTTAGTATCCTTGAATTGGTATGAAAATATTTAGGAAGTTACATTCAAAAATTACATTGCTTAAATTCTTGTCTTCAAGTACAACCTCTGTTAAATTCCTGGATTCTTGATAATTCTGTGTATGTATACGGGCACCGCGTTGCATGTTCAATTCGCGAGCGGGGTAATAGATGCATCTATTGTTTGAGCCGTTCGACCCTCGGTAGTGCACATTTATTTTCGTGATGCTTCGGCGTACTTTTTCGGCATACTATTTGCTATATATTTGACTGGGAGTTTTGTGATACTTGTATAAATTGATTCATGTGAAAAGGAGATTTAGTACGTTATATTTTACTAAAAATTGACATGTAAAGGTAATTACAGATTTATACTTGATATTTCATGTCTTTGTGATTACTAGGACTGCCATTCCTGCCTAGCCTTCAGTTAATTATATTGTTTTGACCCTAGTAAGTATCACGTCGACCTCTCGTCACTTCTTCTTCGAGATTAGACGGGATACTCACTGGGTACATATTTGTTTATGTACTCATGCTACGCTTCTGTACTTAATTGTACATGTTCTGAGGCAGGTATTCGTTTGGAGTTTGTCCCTGACCGATAGTTGGTGTGGACTTCTTGGTGAGCCGTTTTCCTTGATGCTATCTCTGGCAGCACCTTGGAGTTCCTCTTTTCTTTTACTATGTCTATTTATATTTTATCAGATAGTAGGGCTGACTAGTACTTTCTTTTGGATACTCGTTTCTATTAGATGCCCACATAGTCGATGTTATATACTTTTGGGTTGTAACTATTGGTGGTGAATAATTTAGCTATTTCTTTCCTTATGGCTGTTTAAATCACTTGCTTATTTCATAATTAAGTTCTAAAGTTTCACAAGTATTGGGAAGTGTTTGATAAACTAAAAAGAGGATCACTAGTAATTAAGGTTGGCTTGCCTGACATCAGAGTTGGGCGCCATCGCGAACTAAATTAGGATTTGGGTCATGAAAACATGGTACCAGAGCTCTAGGTTCACGTAGGTCTCACAAGTCATGGGCGAACCAAATACAGTCTTGCGGATTGATACGGAGACGTCTGTATTTATCTTTGGGAGGCTTAGGGTGTTAGAAAATCTCTCTTTGTTCATATTCTATCAGGTAATTGATGGTATAATGGATCTCACTCTTCTATCCTCTCACAGATGGTGAGGACACGCGCAGCCGATGTTCCAGACTTGGGATGGGCCGCTACCCCCGTTATCCGAGGTCGTGATAGAGGCCGTGGGAGGGCACCGACCCGAGGTTGGGGATGAGGGTGTCCCAGAGTTGTTCTAGTAGCACCCCCAGTAGATCCAACAGAGGATCCCATTACTGAGAAGCAGGGAGAGGTGCCCCCGGCAGATCCTGCCCTAGTGGACTTTATGACGGCGCCAGGCTTCGACGAGGTCATGGGCCATATGATGAGATTCATGGATACTATGACGCATGCTGGTTTGTTTCTAGCGGATCCTGCCACATCTCAGGTAGGAGGGGGAGTCCAGACCCCTACTCCCCAGGCCGTAGGCCATGTATTAGTAGTTTATCAAACCCCGGGTACACTACCCGTGGGTGGGGCCCAACCTGTAGCAGCAGCACCTGAGCTCAGACAAGCTACGGACGACGATCCGCAAAAGTTATTGGATAGATAGACCAGATTTCACCCTCCTGTTTTCGGAGGTGAGCATGGTGAGGATGCCCAGGACTTCATTGATAGGTGCAGGGACAGACTGCACAACATGAGGATATTAGAGTCCGATGAAGTTGACTTCACTACTTTCCAGTTAGAGGGAAGTGCCCGCAGGTGGTGGCAGTCCTATATCCTTGGTAGATCGGCGGTTTCCCCTTCCATCACTTAGGAGCAGTTCACTCAGTTGTTCGTGGACAGATATATTCCACCCTTTGAGAGGGAAGTGTTGCGGTATCAGTTTGAGCAGCTGGAGAAGGGACAGATGTCGGTGACAGACTATGAGGCCAGGTTTTCTGAGTTGTTTCTTCATGCCCTTATGATACTTCCTACTGATGCCGAGAGGGTGCAGAGATTTGTAGTTGGGATGCACTCAGGTATTAGGGAAAACATGGCCCGAGAGGTGGAGATAGGGACTCCCTATCAACTTGTGGTCGAGATAGCTCGCCGGATTGAGGGTTATCGATCGAGGGGCAAAGAGCAGGGTTAGCAGGACAAGAGAGCTAGATTTTTTGGTTATTTCAGAGGTGGCCCAGCCAGGGGTAGAGGTCAGTTCAGTAGGGGCCAGCCTAGCAGGCCTCCATATTTAGCTCCTCAACCACCTCCCAGTGGTGTTCCAGTGAGGCCATATTTCAACGCCATGTCGGAGAGTTATTACCGCCCACCAGCCATTTTGGGTTCCTCCGACGGGTATTCCGGTCATCAGGGATCTTCTAATCTTTACTTTAGTGCCATGCCAGAGAGTTCTCATAGTCCCCCGTCTCTCCAAGGTTCTTCATCTTCAGGGAAGCATGTTGTGGTACCGAGGGGATGTTATGAGTGCGGGGATCCAGGTCATATGAGGAGGACTTGTCCCAGGCTTCAGGGCAAGGTCGTTCAGTAGAGTTATCAGCCTACATTCTCAGTACCGGCGGTTCGTCCACCCAGAGGTGAAGGAAAAACTGGTAGAGGTCGTCCTATAAGTGGAGGCCAGGCAGGGGGAGCTCAGCCAACTCCTATTCATTCCAGCGGAGGTCAGTCTTCCGGTGCACCAGCTAGATTCTATGTTATTCTGGCCCGATCAGATGCAGTGGCCTCAAATGTCGTGATCACAAGTACTATTTCAGTATGTGGTAGAGAGGCATCCGTGTTATTTGATCCAGGATCCACTTGTTCATGTGTATCAACCTTATTTGCTTGTTCCCTGGATGTTCCTCGCGATTCCTTGGGTACTCCTATTTATGTGTCCACTCCCGTGGGCGATTCTATGGTGGTAGACCGTATTTATCAGTCCTGTGTGATTTCATTTTGTGGGTTCGAGACCAGAGCGGATCTCCTATTGCTCGATATAGTAGATTTCGAGATTATCCTGGGCATGTATTGGCTATCTCCCTAACATGTCGTCCTAGATTTCCATGCCAAGACATTTACCCTAGCCATGCCCGAGTTGCCTAGGCTTGAGTGGAGAGGTTCCTCAGTTAGTGCAGCAAATCGAGTTGTTTCCTTCCTGAAGGATCGACATATGGTCGAGAAGGGTTGCCTGGCCTATCTTGCTTATGTGCGGGACACCACCGCCGAGTCTCCGACGATCGATTCAGTGCCAGTGGTTCGAGAGTTTGCTGATGTTTTTCCTTCAGACCTTCTAGGCATGCCTCCGGATCGTGATATTGATTTATGTATTGACTTGGCTCGGGACACCCAACCAATATCTATTCCCCCGTACCGTATGGCTCTGAAAGAATTGAAGGAATTGAAGGATCAGCTTGAGGAGTTGTTGGCTAAGGGGTTTATCAGGCCGAGTGTATCGCCTTGGGGTGCTCCAGTGCTATTTGTGAAGAAGAAAGATGGGTCTATGCGGATGTGTATTGACTAGCGCTAGTTGAACAAGGTCACCATTAAGAATAACAATCCATTGTCGCGTATCGATGATTTGTTTGACTAGTTGCAGGGTGCTCGGGTGTTTTCTAAGATTGATTTGAGATCCCGGTATCATCAGCTGAAGATTCGGAACTCGGATGTTTTGAAGACTTCTTTTCGTACGAGATATGGTCATTATGAGTTCCTGGTGATGTCCTTTGGCTTAACTAATGCCCCAGCAACATTTATGGACTTGATGAATAGGGTATTTAGGTCGTCTATTGATTCTTTTGTCATTGTCTTCATTGATGACATTCTGATTTACTCGCGTAGCCTGGGCGAGCACGAGCAGCATTTGAGAGTTGTGCTCAAGACTTTGCGGGAACTTAAGTTATATGTTAAGTTCTCCAAGTGTGAGTTCTAGTTGGATTCCGTGGCATTCTTGGGACATGTGGTATCCGTAGAGGGTATCAAGATTGAACTTAAGAAGATTGAGGCAGTTCAGAGTTGGCCACGTCCTACTTCAGCTACAGAAATCAAGAGTTTCTTGGGTCTAGCAGGCTACTACCGGCGATTTGTGGAGGGCTTTTCATCCATTGCAGCCCCACTGACTAGATTGACTAAGAAGAATGCCCCATTTTGATGGTCCGACGAGTGTGAGGCGAGCTTTCAGAAGCTCAAGACAGCATTGACCACAACACCTGTTCTAGTATTGCCTTCCGGTTCTGGGATGTATACATTATATTGTGACGCTTCACGCGTTGGTTTGGGATGCGTGTTGATGCAGGAAGGGAGAGTTATTGCTTATGCTTCGCGCGCGCTAGCTGAAGGTTCATGAGAAGAATTACCCTGTGCACGACCTGGAGTTGGCGGGGATTGTTCATGCTCTTAAGATTTTGAGGCACTACTTGTATGGGGTGTCTTGTGAGGTCAATACATACCACCGCAACTTGCAATACTTGTTCAAGCAAAGGGATCTTAATTTGAGGCAGCGTACGTGGCTTGAGTTGTTGAAAGATTATGACATCACTATCATTTATCATTCGGGCAAGGAAATGTGATAGCAGACGCCTGGAGCAGAAAGGTGGAGAGTATGGGTAGTTTGGCTTACATCACAAGAGAGGAGATACCTCTAGCCTTGGACGTTCAGTCCTTGGCTAATCGCCTAGTGAGATTGGACCTTTCAGAGCCCCACCGAGTGCTTGCCCATGTGGTTGCTCAGTCTTCGTTATTGGGAGAGATTAAGGCCTGGCAGTTTGATGACCCGTGCTTGGCGGAGCTACGGGAGACAATGATTCAGAGTGGTGCCAAAGAGGTTACTATGGGTGAGGATTGTCTTCTGAGGCTTCAGGGTAGTTTGTGTGTTCCTAATGTTGATGTCCATGTGGCTAGATGTCTTAATTGCCAGCAGGTCAAGTATGAGCACCAGAGCCAGGAGGTCTACTTTAGCAGATGCCCATTCTTGAGTGGAAGTAGGAGCGCATCACTATGGACTTCGTGGTTGGGTTTCCTCGGACTTTGCGGAAGGTTGACGCGGTTTGGGTCATTATGGATATGTTGACCAAATTGGCGCATTTCATTCCAGTATCTACTACTTATACTTCTAAGAGGTTGGCCCAAATCTACATTTGGGAGATAGTCTTGTTGCACGGTGTGCTGGTGTCCATTATATCAGATCGAGGTCATTAGTTCACCTCGCACTTCTTTAGCGCATTGCATAATGAGTTGGGTACCTAGATAGATCTCAGCATAGTATTTCACCCTCAGACTGGTGGTCAGTCGGAGCGGAAAATTCAGATATTGGAGGACATGCTCAGGGCATGTGTGATTGACTTTGGAGGTCAGTGGGACCAGTTCTTGCCTTTGGCCAAGTTTGCGTACAATAATAGTTATCAGTCCAGCATCGAGATGGCTCCATTTGAGGCTTTGTATGGTCGGCGATGTCATTCTCCTATCGGGTGGTTTGAGCCGCGCGAGGCTAAGTTATATGGCACCGACCTGGTAAAGGATGCTTTAGAGAAGGTGAAGCTGATTCAGGAGAGGCTCCGCAAAGCACAGTCCAGATAGAAGAGTTACGCGGATCAGAAAGTGCATGACGTATCATTTATGGAGGGAGACAAGGTCCTGTTGAAAGTCCCACTGATGAAGGGTATCATGAGGTTCAGGAAGAAGGGCAAGCTGAGCCCAAGGTTTATAGGTCCTTTCGAGGTATTGAGGCGAGTTGGGGAGGTTGCTTATGAGCTTGCTCTACCTCCAAGTTTAATAGGAGTTCATCTGGTCTTTCATGTATCCATGCTTCAGAGGTACCACACGGACTTCTCTCGCGTGGTTGATTTCAGCACCATTCAGTTGGATGAGAGGTTGGTCTACGAGGAGGAGCCATATGCTATTATTGACAAGCAGGATCGCTAGTTGAGGTCCAAGAGAGTTTCTGCCATAAAGGTCCAGTGGAGGGGCCAACCAATCGTGGAGGCGACTTGGGAGTCTGAGGAGGACATACGGAGCAGATATCCACACCTATTCAGCACTTCAGGTATGATTTTAGACCCGTCCGAGGATGAACGTTTGTTTAAGAGGTGGAGAATATAACGATCTGACTGGTCGTTTTGCATTCTAGGACCCCGTTCTTCTAAATAAGACTTCCCGTAGTTGCTTTTAATGATTTATGACCTGTGGGGACGGGTGGTTCGGGATTCGGAAGAGTTTAGAGTAGTATAGGAACACTTAGTTCCTTAAGGTTGTCCTTTAAGGCCAAGTTTGACTTCGGTCAACGTTTTGAGTAAACGAACTCGAAATTGAGTTTCGACGGTTTCGGTAGCTTCGTATGATGGTTTTAGACTTGTGCGTGTGTCCTGAATGGTTTTGGGATGACCAGGGAGCGTTTCGGCGCCAAATGGAGAAATAAGAGTTTCTTTAAGTTCAAATTGAGGGTTGGAATGTGTTTTTTGTGTTATCGAGGCCCGAACGGAATTCCGAGACCAGGAATAGTCTCGTTATGTCATTTATGACTTTCTTGCAAAATTTGGTGTCATTCCGAGTAGTATAGGTTGGTGCGGCGCATTGCTATTGAATTCAAGAACTTAAAGTTCTTAAGTTTGATTCTAGGGGGCTTTGAGGTGTGATTTTGAGTTTTAGCGTTGTTTTGAGTGTTTCGAAGGCTCGAGCAAGTCCGTATTATGATAGGGGACTTGTTGGTATATTTGGACGGGGGCTCGGGTGGGCCCTGATGCCATTCGGGCATCAAACGAGGCCAAAAATCAGCAGCAATAGCGGTTGGTGCATCAGGTCTCGTGTGACCACACCTGCGGTTGCCTAGTCGCAGGTACCAGACCGCTCCTACGGTCTTTGCTTCGCAGGTGCGGCCCCAGGTGAGGCTGCCCAGTCGACGCAGGTGCGGACCAAAATCCGCAGAAGCAGAGCCGCTGGTGCGGACTCCGTTCCACGGGTGCGATCCCAGGCCCCTTGCCCCTCTCCCGCAAGTGCGAGACTTTTCTCGCAGGCGCGAGACCGCAGGTGCGGTCCTCGAGCCGCAGGTGCGGAAAACCTGTAGGCTCTGAGGTCTTTTAAAATACGGGAAAAAACCATTTTACTCCATTTCATTCATCCATAGTCGACCTTGAGAGCTTGGAAAAGATCCAAACGTCCTAGCTACTGAAAGGTAAGTGATTTCTACTATAATGGTAGTTTAATACATGAATTCCTAGGTAAATTAACCTCCTAATTAGTGAAAATCAAGGGTTAGAGTAAAAACCTAGGGCTTTATGAAATTTGGGGAATTAACCACTAACTAGTTATGAAATCATACAAAAATATTATATTAATGATCCTTAGGTTATGAGTAAGTGTTTCCTTTGAAAACTTTCGTAATCCGATCATGTGGGCCCGGGGTGTATTTTGGGATTTTTCAAAGTAGGTTGAAATAACTACTTAATTAGGGAAATTTCATACTTTAGAGCAAAGATTAATTCATGTATACCATATTTGACTAGTTTCGAGTCCTTGGGAGACGAGTTTGGAGTTTCGGGCGCGTTCTTGACCCGGAAGTAGGCTCGGCACGAGGTGAGTCTCCTTTTTAACCTTGTAAGAGGGAATTGTCCCCACAGGTGATTATAAATAATTTCATGTCCTTATTTGCGGGGGCTACACACGCACGAGGTGACGAGAGTCCGTGTGTAGCTACTACTATGTTATGTTGGGTAGTTTTAGGACACACAAGTATGCTTTTACGTGCCTTATATGTGACCTTAAATGTATTTTAAGATGCTTAGTATCCTTTAATTGGTATGAAAATATTTAGGAAGTTACATTCAAAAATTACATTGCTTAAATTCTTGTCTTCAATTATAACCTCTGTCAAATTCTTGGATTCTTGATAACTCTGTGTATGTATACGGCTCCCGCGTCGCATGTATGATTCGTTAGCGGGATAGCCCTATCATCATGTCAACTGTGTTGCATGTTCGATTCGCCAGCGGGGTAATAGATGCTTCTATGGTTCGAGCCGTTCGACCCTCGACAGTGCACATTTATTTTCGCGATGCTTCGGCCGTACGTTTTCGGCATACTATGTGCTATATATTTGACTAAGAGTTTTGTGATACTTGTATAAATTGATTCATGTGAAAAGGAGATTTAGTACGTTATATTCTAGTAAAAATTGACATGTAAAGGTAATTATACATTTATACTTGATATTTCATGTCTTTGTGATTACTACGACTGCTATTCCTCCCTAGCCTTCAGTTAATTATATTTTTTTGACCATAGTAAGTAACACGTCGACCTCTTGTCACTACTTCTTCGAGATTAGACGGGATACTAACTGGGTACATATTAATTTATGTACTCATGCTATGCTTCTGTACTTAATTGTATAGGTTCTGAGGCAGGTGCATCTGGGTATTCGTCCGGAGTTCGTCCCTGACCAATAGTTGGTGTGGACTTCTCGGTGACCCGCTTTCCTTGACGCTATCTCTGGCAGCACCTTGGAGTTCCACTTTTCTTTTGCTATGTTTGTTTATATTTCATCAGACAGTAGGTCTGACTTGTACTTTCTTTTGGATACTCGTTTGTATTAAATGCCTGTAGACTCGTGACGCCAGTTCCTGTCACACCCACATAGTGGATGTTATATTCTTTTGGGTTGTAACTATTTGTGGTGACTAATTTAGTTATTTCTTTCTTTATGGTTGTTTAAATCACTTGCTTATTTCGTAATTAAGTTCTAAAATTTCACAAGTATTGGAAAGTGTTTGATAAACTAAAAAGGGGATCACTAGTAATTAAGGTTGGCTTGCCTAACCTCAGAGTTGGGCGCCATCGCGACCTAAATTAGGATTTGGGTCGTGAAAGGTCATTTATTAAAATTAAGAACAACCTTAACCCTACTCGTTCACAGGTGCAAAATGAGTATTGTCCAGAATCTGCAACTGAATATCGTAGAGGAAGCACCGCTACAACTCCGAATGTGGTGGCATGACCTAGACAAAGATGGTCAAGAATGGGTAGATGAACAATTGGGGGCTCTCATTGACATCATGAAAGTTAAACCAAGAGATGACTTAATCAAAGCTTTAGTGACCTTCTGGGATCCGGTTCATAATGTCTTCCATTTCTCAGACTTCGAGGTCACTCCGACCCTAGAAGAAATAGCAGGGTACACGGTTTTTGGTCGGGATTTGAGGAACCAACAACTTATCTTCCCAAGGCCTATGTCAGTGCACCGTGAAATAAAGCCAAACAGAATTACTTCCCCCTCAAAAAGCCTGTTAGTCCCGAAGAAGTAGAGGAATTCTTCCGAAAAATGAAAACTTCGGAGTATGTTGTGATTGATGAACTCAGAAAGGCTCCTGCCAGGTTTCACTCTTATCTCTGTTTTTGAGCTCAAATTAGCACCAAAAGGTACTCCTAAAGACGCTAAATGAGGCGTACGTGCCAATCGATACCACGGTTGAACAACTGCTAAATTGCAAAATTGGAAAGCTACTCCTTTCCCAGTCAGGCGGGAACCTCAGTAGTTCATGTTTTGCCATCCTTTCTACACTCTGAGTTATTTGAGGGTGTAACTCGAGTGTTTTTAATTTTGTTATCTTTTAAATTCCAATGTAAACCCAAGTTATCTTCGAATTCAATGAAATAAAATCAATATTTCATCGTCTACGGATCTTTTTCTGATATTCTTTCTGTTTTTGTTATTTTTCTTATTTTTTCGTCCTAATAATGCGGCCTTAAATACCATGGAATGCTTGCGGACTTCATGCCTAGATCCTAAAACGCTGTCTAACTGTGAAATAATGAATCAAGAGTTCAAATATGATGAAGATGAGGCTTTTGGGGAAATAAATCGAGAATTAGAACAATTTGAGAATAAGCCTAAGCCAAACCTAAATGAAACCGAGCCAATCAATTTGGGCAATTCAGAAGAGGTAAGGAGACCATGATAAGCATTCACACCGAGGAAAAAACCAGAGATGTGTTGATCCAACACTTGTTTGAATTTAAATATGTGTTTGCATGGTCTTACGATGATATGCCATGACTAAGTGTTGATTTAGTGGTACACAAATTGCCAACTTATCTGAATTATCCGAATGTCCAACAAAAGCAAAGAAATTCAAAACAGATATCAGCGACAAGATTAAAGAAGAGGTTGCCAAACAGTTAAAAACTGGTGTAATTCGAGTAGTCAGATACACCACATGGCTAGCCAACGTAGTCCTAGTACCAAAAAAGGATGGGAAGATACGAGTATGTGTTGATTACAGGGATTTGAACAAAGTGAGTCACAAGGACAATTTCCCGTTACCAAAGATCCACATCCTTGTCGACAATTGTGCAAAATATGAGGTACAATCTTTTTTGGATTGTTATGCTGGGTATCATTAAGTCCTGATGGATGAAGAAGATGCTGAAAAGACAGCCTTCACCACACCCTGGGGAACCTATTGTTACAGGGTCATGCCATTCAGTTTGAAAAACCCTGTGGCGACTTACATGAGAGCTATGACTGCCATCTTCCTTGAAATGATGCACCAATAAATCGATGTGCCATCTTCGCGATCGCACCACAACGTCCGCGATCGCATTTCACACCAGATGCACAAGAAAACAGCAGCAACAAATCACTCAAAAATAACCCGTAATCACCCCGAATCACACCGGAGGCCCCCGGGACCCCGTCCAATCACAGAACTCAGTCCCATAACCTCCCACAGACTTGCTCGAGGATTCAAATAACATCAAACAACGCCGATATCACGAATCGCACTAAAATTCAAACTTTATGAACTTGAAATTTCAAACTTCAATCTCCGATGCCGAAACTTATCAAATCACGTTCGATTGACCCCAAATTTAGCACACAAGTCATATTCAACATTACAGACCTACTCCAACTTCCGGAATTGCATTCCGACCCCGATATCTAAATTTCCACTTCCGGTCAGATTTCTCAAAAACCTTCAAATTTCTATCTTTAGCCAAATGACTTCAAAATAACCTACGGACATCCGAATTCACTTCCGATCATGCTCCCAACTCCAGAATCACCTTACGGAGCCATTCCTAGGCTCGGAATCCCAAACGGACATCGATATCACTGAAATGCGCTTCAAGATAAACTTAGGAAATTCCTTCAAAAATGCTGACTTCCACAATATACGCTGAAATGCTCTCGGGTTATCCAAAACCCAACCCGAACATACGCCCAAGTTCGAAATCATCATACTAACCTGTAGGAACCTTCAAATTCTGATTCAGAGGTCGTTTACTCAGAATTCCAATCTTAGTTGATTTCTCTAACTTAAGGCTTTTGAAATGAGAATTTTCTTTCAAATTTGACTCTGAACTTCCTGTAATTCAACTCCGACCACGCCCACGAGTCATAATACCTGAAATGGAGTTGTTCATGACTTCAAACCGCTGAACGACGCGCTAGAGCTCAAAACGACTGGTCGGGTCATTACATTCTCCCCCACTTAAGCAGACGTTCGTCCTCGAACGTGTCAAGAACTGCTCTGGAGTTATCTGAAATCACTGTTTAACACCTCGCGTGCCGGACCGTTCTAACACAAACCAGTTGAGCACATTAGCTTGACCAAATATGAAGATATCCTCTTTTATCCATACCATAAATTTAGAACCCAGTTCCAACACTTGAAATTTCTCTGCCAGACTTGTTTCTAATATATGAACACCGTATAAACTGCCACACGAGGAACTAGAACACAACAGCGTACCTTTTCTGAATCAGCACCATGCACCGCATAGTTCATCATCTAGCCACCATGACATTCCTTGAACCTTAATAGCCAAAAGTCTACGAATATGATGCTCCCAATGCACCTTATAATATATACATACATCCTGCTATAATTATGACGATACCACCACAACGGAGGAGAAGTGTAGAAATTCCCAACTAACTGCAGAGTTAACCAAACATTGAATCTTTTCTCTTGACTCAAATTATCATCTCATTACGAACCAAATAATGGTAATTGTCCTTTAATACATTCCGCATAATCTTATCGCATTGATCCCTGATTGAATAATCTCGTCTCACCCAGTATGAACTGTCCAGACAACAAATCCCCCAGGCAGGACCCACAGTCTCACACAATGCCACAATGTGCCGTTAGGCCATAACTCGAACGTGATACATGAAGAAATGACTCATGAAGGGACTACTCAACTATCACAACTAATATGGACTTTCCTCAGAAAATAGGAAGTATAACATAAGAAAAATAAATATAGGGAACAATACTCATCATCACACTGTTGCGACGTGCAACCTGATCCAAATAACATACCCGTGGTGACGTGCCACCCGATCCCATCGTAAAATTCACAAAATGAGATATACGCGGAGATGAATTGCTCACTATAACAAATTACTGAATATCGGTCACAAGCACGCTAAGTGCATAATACCATCTTGGGGAGACTGATAGAGTCATATGCCACAAAACATAAGCACAGCTGAGGTACGATATATGTACTTTGAATCTCAAGAGCTCCCCTGCTCGCATAACATCATCACTACATGGAGACTCAACACACAGGGATCTATCAAGCCGTTTCACAACTCACACGGCACAATCATAATATTACATGAATTAGACGAAGACGGAGAAAATCTGATATTCCAACACCCCTCCTTGAGAAGCGCTATACTGAAATGAACACACCTTATTCACATGGAGACCATAATCCTGTTTAAACCCATTCACACACTTCAAGCTGATTCTGCTCGCACCGAACTAGGTTGATAACCTTTCCTGGATCCATAATAACCCATTCCTTCTCACAGCACGCAAGAACCACCATCATCGCCGGGATTACACCCCGTAATTTGCAACAAAGATGAACTGAACACCTTCCAGGCATAACACTCAAATAAGCAATATTACCCTTCTTCATACTCAGTCTGAATTTTTCAATCCTTTAAGTGACTACATTCCACGCTCATGCGATCCTCCCGTGGTCACGCTTCCCCGACCTTCCACACAAGGCAACAAGTTTGCACATCCACCACCGTCCATACTAACGTTGTAAAACAATTCAAGAACCCATAACCAGGGTGTAAAGCCTCTTTCACCAAACATCAATCTCAGGTGACGCTGAAGTCAACACCAGCTTACTCTAAACATTCAAATCCCTTTTTCTTTCTCATCCGACCTCATGACATCCTTGTCAACACCGAACCAAAATCTTGATCCTTACTTTAAATTCTGTGCTGCTTACTGCACCTGATATGCCAATATGAAATAGCGCAAGAATTCCATCATAACTCCCGAATCACTAATAGGGTGAACACTTCATCATATAGAAACCCTTTTTTTTCTTAGCTCAATTCAAGAGAACCATAACAACACACGAGTGACTTCTCAAAATCACCGAACAAGAAAATCCTCAAAGAATAGTCTATGACCCCATGATCCTTCCGGGATCCGCCTACACCTGACAAGCCATAATACTTGAATGCTTCAAATTATGATCTATTACGGCGGCCGACAAGCCTCGCACATACCGGCACAAACCGCATGCATAATTAATCATACCAAAAGAATTGATCACTGTCGTACATGTGCCATTTCAACCATGGCTAACAAATCTATCCTCTTTTAATCATCTTTCATTGCCTCAGAGATAATAGTAACCCCATTCACCACATATTAATTCAATCCTCACTCATTCCAAATGGCCTTGATTCACGAGACCATGCGGTCTCAACCCCACAAACCGGCTCGTACCCTCCTAGTGCGCATTCACAACTTTGACTGATATACTCCTCCTGACAATCTTTCTAAACTCCGGAGTTTATTTCTCTCACTCCTCAAATACTATCCTGCACGGTGAAAATAACATAGAACACTCCAACCATTTTCCCTTTCTCCGAAATTGCGCTGCAAAAACTTGATTCTTAATCATACTACTGCCTTTAACCCTTAAATACCACATTCTTAACTTTTGAATTCACTAGGACCGCTATCAAGAGTCACCCACTTTGACTGGCCCCGAATACAATCAACTTCAAGGCTCTTCTAACACATGAACACCCCTATCAATGAAGTACGTGACTGAGTCACTATCCTTACAACTCGCCTATTCCTTAAGCATACATTCTGAATCTTTCAAAGCATAACCCTGGTCCAACAAGGCCAACTTGTGCACACATTCATCAAACCCCTCGCACAATCACCATTTTACTCCTTTCCCTTAGTTGTAATAACTTGCCAATACGCCGACAATCCGCAACCCCATGAGAACATAATCCTACAACCCAACTACAGGTGGTGGGACTCCCCCACTTAGCCCAAAGCTACTCCCTGCACCACTCTAGACCCTGCTAAGATCCTTTCTCCTTTGTTAACATGATCTTGCTCAACCAATTCGACAAATTCTTCTGAATTCTCCTGTTCGCATTCCCTAAATACTCACATTCTTTAGCACCATTCACACATTCTGCCTCCTACCGAATAGCCACTAGGATTCCTCCCAGAAACATGTTATGATGACCCAAAAGGTCATCTTATGTAAATTTAATTATGACTGTGTTCCGAGGCCCCGAAAGACTTTGTTATTCTCAGCTCGATGTGCGTGCGCAGCCCGAGCGCGTAGCCGGGAAGCCTTTATGTGGAAACTTGATAAAGAGTTGAATTTATGATAATTAATTGAATAAAGTTGACTTTGGTCAATATTTTTGGTAAACGGATCCGGACCCGTGATCTAGCAGTCCCGAAAGGTCCGTAGGAAAATATGGGACTTGGGCGTATGCCCGGAATCGAATTCCGAGGACCCAAGTCCGAGAAGTGAATTTTTAAAGAAAATTGTTTTCTGAAAATAATAAAGGGTTATGAAAATGAGCCTCGATGTGAAACCTATGCTGTCGTGCCTGTTTTACGGTTCTGGAGCCCGAAACAGGTTCAATATATTTTATTTAAGTTATCTGTGAAATTTGGTAAGAAACAGACTTGATTTGACAGGTTTCGGATCAAAATGGGAAATTTAGAGTTAATGAAGTTTTGAGGATTTTCATAGAATTTGAAATTTGGTTTGGAATGTGATTTTTTGTTACCAAGGTCTGAATGAAATTCCGAGTCCAGGAATGGTTCCGGTATGTCATTTATGACTTGTCTGCAAAATTTGAAATCATTCTGAGAAGTATAGGCCGGTTCGGCGCATTGAAATGAATTCTACAATCATAAGTTCTTAAGCTTGATTCAATTTGGTTTTGGGGTTGAATTCCGAGTTTCGTTGTTTTTTTCGGGAGCTAAGTTGAAAAACCAGATTTTTGTAGAAGGTGGGTCGCGATCGCGGAGAAGGAATTTGGCTGGGCTGCTGATTGTTCTTCGTGATCGCAGCTTCCTCTTCGCGATCGCGGAAAGCTGGACTCCATTCCTTCGCGATCGCAGCCCCATCCTCGCAATTGCATAGTGCCAAGTCAGGGCCGGGCACAGTTACTCTTCGCGATCGCAGGACCTCTGCCGCGATCGCAGAGGTCTGGCCAGTTGGCCTTAGGAATCGCAGGACCTCTGCCGCAATCGCAGAGGTCTGGCCAGTTGGCCTTCGCGATCGCATGGCCCTTGTCGCGATCACAGTGAAGGAATTTCTGGGCAGTTTTATTAAATACGGGACATAGCCTATTTCCTCCATTTTCATCTTCCTCCTCAAGTCTTTAAAGAGCTCTTCAAGGAACCTTCCACCACTGTTATTGAGGTAAGTAAATTCCATGGTTTCACTAGTTTCAAACATTATTCCTAGTTAAATTCCCTACTAAATTATCGAAAATCATGGAATTAGGTAGTAATTTTAGGGCTCTTGAGGATTTTGTGATTTTCCGTTTTAGGCCATGAATTTAAGTAGAAATCATACATTAATGATCCTTAGGCTATGGGCGAGTGATCCCTTCGAGAATTTTCGAAATTTGAACATGCAGGACCGGGGTTGGAATTTGGGAATTCTTCAAGAATAGCGATTTTAGTGAATAACTAGGATAATTTTCTGCATTGTGCATGCATTGATATTATTGTGTACCTTTTCGCTAGTTGTGAGTCCTCGGGTGTAGAGTTCGGAGTTCGGGCGCAATTTTGGTCTGAGGGGTAGATTCGACACGAGCTGAGTCTCCTTTCTAACCTTATAAGAGGGAATTTTACCCATAGGTGATGTATATGCTTTGTATCAATGTTTGGGGGCTACGTACGAACCAAGTGACGAGAGTCCGTACGTAGAGGCTATCATTGTTATGTCCGGGTAGCTAGGCCCACATCCTGTCTTATATGCTTCCCTGTAATGCCTTATATGCTTCCTCGTAATGCCTTATATTCTTCCTCGTAATGCCTTATGCTTCCTTGTAATGCTTTATATGATTCATTGTGACGCCATGTGTACTATGAGATCATGTTTTGCATAGTATTGTTCCTCTGAGGCTTTATGGAAAAATTGTTGAATGGAAAGGAATTGTTATGGAAAGTAAGTATTATAAGATATTGGGATCGGGCCGTACGCCACGACAGGTTTGAGAGTGATTATGCCTATATGAGATCAGGCCGTACACCACGGCGGAGTCGAAAAGTATTTGAAATATATATGCGATCGGGTCGTACGCCACGGCAGAGTTGAAAAGTATTTGTAATATATATGGGATCGGGTCGTACGCCACGGCGGAGTTGAGAGGTATTGTACACATATGGGATCGGGCCGTACGCCACGGCGAGTTTAGAAGGTACCTTATGGGAGCAGGCCGTACGCCACGGCGTATCTAAGACTTGGTGATTATTGGTTCGTTTCGGTGGTCCTACCATTGAAAGAGCATTATTGTTTAATTCAGTAATTGTGTGGATTTCGGCTCTTGATATGTACTTGATGCTTATTTCCTGACATGCCTACTGTATTTCATTATATTCTATCATATGTTATTACTGTTGGACCTTAGTGAGTATCGAGTCGACCTCTCGTCACTACTTCTTCGAGTTTAGGCGGGATACTCACTGGGTACATATTTATTTTAATCTGTACTCATGCTGCACTTCTGTACTTAACTGTACAGGTACTGAGGCCGGT
The DNA here is from genome assembly GCA_005239495.1 of Nicotiana undulata. NCBI lineage: Eukaryota > Viridiplantae > Streptophyta > Magnoliopsida > Solanales > Solanaceae > Nicotiana > Nicotiana undulata. Next base: position 64,806 of record ML282585.1, on the reverse strand, counting down.
GCTTCTGGTTATTGTACCGGAGATAGACCCTGAGCTAGTGGACTTGACTTCACGGTGAGCTGCTTCCTCTGACGATCCACAGCAGCACCATGGGGTTTCATTTACTTTTGTTATTTTCCCCGTCTATTTCATCCAGACTCTGGATTTGTATATATTATTATCTTTTGTATCTTCCGTTAGTATGCCCATGACACTCGTGACACTAGTTCCTGGCACACACGTAGTGTATATTTTGGGATTGGGGTTGTATATGCTTACATATGCTTTATTTTGGCCATGTATTGTTATGCTTTTAGTTTCATATCAAGCTATCATCATGTTTAATTGTTTTAAATTGTTAAAAATTGACTTGTTTAATCAAATGGGAAGGGTAACACCTAGTGTAATTCAGATTGGCTTGCCTAACCCCGTCGTTGGGCGCTATCACGACCTGAACTAGGATTCTGGGTCGTGACACTAGCCAACCACACAACCGCTAACCTACTCACATGAGATAACCCACCTGCGGAAATCACCAACTGACACCTTCCAACAACGATGTATTGCACACCCTCTACAACATCAATATCCCATCCTAAGCCTGTTCTCATTCACCAACTTTACCAGTCCGTCCGCTCCTCATGGACATCTACGAAATGCGCTACAGCATCTTCAAATTCACCACCATATTGCATCCTTCTTCATCCCTAACAACTCCTCTATGTTGTATCCAACCTTCCGCCGAATAACCAACATTTCAGTTTAAGCTCGTGGACCTAATCACCGTCCCCTAAAATTCTCACATCACCCCAACTTCTCTTTAAGATAGGCAGCCATCTTACCACTGAACGCATATGCTACACTGCCACTCCCCACTTAGTTAAACTCATTCCTTTAAGCAACTACCCAACTTCCATCTCTCTTATGCCTAGAATTTTTTAGATTTAGCCGCCACCTAACAATTCTCACATGTCTTCCTTCATCGCATGCTTCTCAATTACGGCCTCAATTCAATATCATTCTTTGCGACACCTAAACCAACAGATCACCATAACTTCGACTCCCCGAAGATCATATTTCTCAAGCTGCCTTCATTAGAAATACTCATTCAATACTTGAACCACTGCACACCACGGTCTCTGACAGCCACTTCTTCAATACTATTTCACAACACTCTGACCCAATGTAACCGAAGAAACCATAGCACTGATGAACTTAACGCATTCCATTCGATAAAGGACGACGATATCACATCACATGTGAATTCTCCACCTTACTTAAAAACATCAAGTCTTACTACTTTATCAACCCAAACTGGACCATTCATAATCCAAATGCCTTTCCTCTGCCAGAACTGAAATACTGAAATCTCTAAATCACACTCTGAGAAGACCCCTCCTTCAAGTCATCCATTACCCCAACATATGGGCAAGCATTTTACCATCATATCAACACCGCACGATAACCAACCGTTAGCATTTTAACAACCTGAGCATAGCCTCGAAGCTCTCAGGAACACAACTACTAAGCTGGAACAACATAATATCATTCTGTAGGGCGACAACAACAGCCCAATCAACTATGTACGGAAAACATTATGCACCATATCTGCAACACCATTTTAATTTCTCAAATTCCTGAGTTACAGAAAGTGCTTCGCGACGTGTAAGATTGAGTAGGAAGAAATATAGGCATAAGCCTTAAAGAAATCAAATCGCACGATGAGGAATCAAGAAGGGGAGTACTCCTACAACTCTGTAGCCTCTTGAAGATAAGTACAGACGTCTCCGTACCGATCCACAAGACTTTACTAGACTTTCTCATGACTCGTGAACCTAAGGGAACCTAGTGCTTTGATACCAAGTTGTCACGACCCAAAATCCATAAGGTCGTGATGGCGCTGGGCACCACTGTCAGGCAAGCCAACCATTAGTTAGTTGAAATAAATTCTTGTTTTAATATTTTCGAAATCATTACCTTTCACTTACAGCCCAATGAACGAAAAAGAATTTATTAAATAAATGCAACAAGTAAACCATTCCATTTGTTAAATTAAATCCCAAAAACATCCCAGAACCCGGTGACACAAGTACATGAGCAATTTCTAAGAAATTTACAAATACTACTCAGTAAGTATCCTGCCTAACCTCGGAGAGGTAGTGACGAGAGGTCAAATTAGACACTTGTGATAAGTCGGTAAAATATAATCAAGTGAGGTTCTAAGCATGAGTATCATAGGAAATTAAATAATAATCAGGGATAATAAATATCAACTTATTTCACATTTAACACATCAATTCTTCTTCATTTTAGCTGGCAACTTAAAACTCCTTAGGCCAATAATCATGTATAAATCACAAGAAATACACAGCATTTATCACGCGCAAGAAAATGCCGAGGGTCAAACGGCGCGGACCAACAATAATAAACTGTGCACTACCGAGGGTCGAATGGCTCGAACCATAGATGCATCTATCAGCCCCGCTCGCGATCGATCATGCGACGCAGTTATACATAAATACAGGGTTATCCTCCTCGCGAATCATACATGCGACTTAGGCACCTGTAGCTACACATATTCACACAATAAGTCCACATTTATCACGAAAGTAGTTACCCAGTAAAGTGGTAAAATTCTTCTTAAAGGATCACGAAAAAAAACTCATTTTCCAAGTTTAATAATATTCAATAATATAACCTTATTAGGAACACAATAAACCACGGAGGAATCAATTCTCTTTCTAAACGATTAAGGAAGGTACACTCTAACCTTCTTAGGAAATAAATTACCAACTCAATAGCATCATCAGTCTAATATTATTGGCAGGATCACATGTACAACACGTAAGGCGCGTGCTAGTGGGTCCTAGACTACCCTGCCATAAGCATATTAGTAGCTACGCACGGACTCCCGCCACCTCGTGTGTACGTTTCCCCCACAAATAATAGCATGTATTCATTTAGTTCACATATGGGGACAATTCTCCCTCACAAAGTTAGAAAGGAGACTTACCTCGCTCCGAAATTTCGTAACCGGCTTCCAAGTCCTTCCGATGACTCCAATTGATGCACAACGCCCCAAAACTATCCAAATAACAGTAAACCAATGAAAATATACTCTAATATTTGTTGACAATCGAGATTATATAAACTCCCATCTCCGCTCAAGGAATTGACCAAAATGCCCTCAGGCCCACGTCCCCGGATTCCGAAATTTCTCGAAGATATACCCTACCCATAGTCTTACTAACTCAAATATACAATTTACCCTTAATTTCATGCTCAAATTCGTGGTAAAAATCCAATATACCAATTTCTGGGTTTTCTTCAAAGTTCCCAATTTTTCCACAATTTTTCATGTTCGAATCCATGCATAAACATTGTATTTAACTTGGAATGAGTAGAAACAACTTACCTTGACATAGATGAAGAAATTCCCCTCTTGAAGCTCTCCAAAAATCGCCCACACCAAGTGAAACAATGAAGAAATGACCAAAATCCCGTTTAAAATACTTCACTACTCAGACAAACCTTCTATGCGATCGCACTTCTTCAACCGCGATCGTACAAGCCAACCTGCTGCCTCCCATGATTTTCTTTGCGCAATCTCACTCTCATCCATGAGATCGCACAAGCCATCCCTAGCTCCCTCAAAATTTCCTTCTTCGCGATCGTCGCTTCCCCCTTGCGTTCGCACAGGCCAACCCAGCAGCCCCCAGGTGTACTGTGCGATCGCACACACCTTCTTGCGATCGCACAAACAAAAAATCCGAACTTCAATATTCCTTCTTCGCGGTCGCACCACAAGAGCAGCGATCGCATTTCACACCAGATGCACCAGCAAACAGCAACAACAAATCACTCAAAAATGACTCGAAATCACCTTGAATCACACCCGAGAACTCCAGGACCCCGTCCAATCACACGACTCAGTCCCATAACCTCCCACAGACTTGCTCGAGGATTCAAATCACATCAAACTACGCCAAAATCACGAATCGCATAAAAATTCAAACTTTATGAACTTGAAATTTCAAACTTCCATCTCCGATGCCGAAACCTATCAAATCACGTCCGATTGACCCCAAATTTTGCACACAAGTCATATTCGACATTATGGACCTGCTCCAACTTCCGGAATTGCATTCCGAGCCAGATATCTTAATTTCCACTTCCTGTCGGATTTCTCAAAAACCTTCAAATTTCTATCTTTAGCCAAATGACGTCAAAATAACCTACGGGCATCCAAATTCACTTCCTATCGCGCTCCCAACTCCAGAATCACCATACAGAGCTATTCCCAGGCTTGGAATCCCAAAAGGACATCGATATCACATAAATGCGCTTCAATCCAAACTTAGGAAATTCCTTCAAAAATGCTGACTTCCATAATATACGGCAAAACGCTTCCGGGTTATCCAAAACCCGACCCGGACATACGCCCAAGTCCGAAATCATCATACGAATAGGAACCTTCAAATCCTTCTTCGGAGGTCGTTTACTCAGAATTCCAGTCTTAAGTGATTTCTCCAACTTAAGGCTTCTGAAATGAGAATTTTCTTTCAAATTTGACTCCGAAATTCCCGCAATTCAACTCCGACCATGCCCACGAGTCATAATACTTGAAATGGAGCTGCTCACGACTTCAAACCGCTGAACGACGTGTTAGAGCTCAAAACAACCGGTCGGGTTGTTACACATACATTATAAGGAAATTGTTACCAAAAGGGGAATTATACTTAGGAGATAATGAAGCAAATGACCCCGAAATGGCTGGCAATACAGATGCAGTCAAAAGGTATTATGTTTAACCTTTTTCACGGTTTTGACACTCTCCGATTGGAATGATGAAGTCTTTCATTCTCGCTACCCAAATACCATTAACCCTTTTTTAAACCCTTCGATCCGGTTACTTTTGTTTGATTACCCTCGTTGGAATTTAAAAGTGTTATTTAAAAAAAATCAATCAAAATCAAAACAAAAACACAATGTTTGCCTGAACTACGTTCGGCTTGATTCTGAAACGATATGTAAGTAACCTCACTCTGGGGTTCAGTCATACCAAAATAAAAATTCAAATTCCCCCAAAAGTGAAACTGGGGCATATGTTATAAATGTTTGGCTAGATGTTTCGCCTGAAAGGTTCCAAAGTTATAATTCAATCAAAATGCTAATTATACCAAATCCTTTTCAAGTCCTTCCGATAAATCGGTAAAGATGTCCATATTGGAGGATACAACTACTTGGATCTGATGCAAACAAATTAGATAAATAAAATGAGAGAGTCTTATCGATGAAAGCCCACACGGGCACCGTGAGGCTATGGTAAGCCAAGAAACTGAAAACGAGAGAGTATTGTTAGTTAAAACTCACAAAGAGCACTGCAAGACGACGCTGAGAAGAGAGACGAGAGAGGTTAGTTGGTGAAAACTCGCAAAGGGCACCACTGATCGAAAAAGGATAATGGGTCACTGGCATGGAAACAGTCCAGGGCAAGGTTTCTCAATTTTAAGGTAATAGTTGTGATGAATTTATGAGGGTTAAACGGTTTGCATAAACAAGGAATCCAGTCCAAGAGGCATGTCATGTTCATTGAAGGCCGTATACACTCTAGATAAGTCCTTCTTTCCTTCCCCCTAAAGGGATATTTCTTGTCTAAATTCATCTTTTCCCTATTGCGTTGTTTGTTTTCTTTCATTCACTTTCGGTCAACCTCTGCTCCTAAAGTAAGAAAAAGAAAGGATGGCAAGACCGATTTACAGGGTTCTCAGTTGACACGGGCTTACATGAAGGCACCTAGCCTCGTTAGGGGCATCGAGTCGACCTTGACTGGCCATAGCGAGCGATGCTTTGAATTCTAAACTCTTGGAAGAAGAAAATCAAATTGATGTGCCTATAAAGGAAAATCGAGGTAAAAGGTTGACTCCCACGTGGCTAACCGCGCCTAAGAAAAGTCTTAAAAATCCAAGATCCCCAAATTCTTTGAAATTAAAATTGGAAGAAAAGCTAAAATGAAAGGCCGATAAAGGAAAAATAAAGTTGGAAAGGTTAAGTCCCATGCGACTAGCCGTTGCAGTAAAGTGGAGGAGCAAACATTTCCCCAGTGCTCCGAAAGTCCCAAAGGAAAACAGAAGAAAAGAAAAGCAAGTCAGAAGTGAAAGACCAACAAACGGAAAATAAAGTAAAAAATGTTGGGTCCCACGCGACCGATCGCCATGGAAAAATCAGGAAAAGCCAAGGTCTCCGGGGTTAGATATGAAACCAACTCCCAACAAGCAAGCAAGTGGTTGAGATCTTCGTTAAAAGAACAAACCGAGATTAAATGGTTTAAATAATCAAGGCCAAAAAACCAATAACCATTTCGAACTGATAATATTTCTTTGTTTGAAGGGAACATGTGTAACTCGAAAGCAATCTTGCAAGAAGCAGGTGCAATAAAAAAGAAACTACGTAAGGGCTAGAATCGGCTTTGCAGCGACAACTTCGAAAAGGAAAGTCTCTTCTAAAATTCTTTCCCGCATCTACTCATTCTCTGAATAATTAAAAGATAAGAACAAAAAAATGATATTGAAAACAATCCAAACCTAAAGTAGTATAGGGCCTCAAATCCCTAGCTACACCTTTTCCAACATAGGATATTCCATTCCCTAGTTGATGCCAGAATAACCTGATGCCGACATGACTCGATGCCAACATAGGATATTCCATTCCTTAGTTGATGCCAACATAGGGTCTCCATTCCCTAGTTGATGCCAGCATAACCTGATGCCGACATAAATCGATGCCAACATAGGATATTCCATTCCTTAGTTGATGAATTTTCCAACATAGGGTCCCACTCCTTAGTTGATGCCGGCATAACCCGATAACATTTCCAACATAGGGTCCCACTCCCTAGTTGATGCCAGCGTAACCCGATGGCTTTTCTAACATAGGGTCATACTCCCTAGTTGATGCCGGCATAACCCGATGACTTTTCCAACATAGGGTCCAACTCCTTAGTTGATGCTGGCATAACCCGATGACTCTTCCAACATAGGGTCCCATTCCAAAGGTGACGCCAGCATAACCTGGTGACTTTTACAACTTAGGGTCCCACTACCTAGTTGATGCCGGCATTACCCGATGACTTTTCCAACTTAGGGTCATATTCCCTAGTTGATGCCGGCATACCGATGACTTTTCCAACATAGGGTCCTACTCCCTAGTTGATGCCGGCATAAAACGGTGACTTTTCCAACTTAGGATCCCACTCCCTAGTTGATGCCGGCATAACTCGATGACTTTTCCAACATAGGGTCTCACTCCCTAGTTGATGTCGGCATAACCCGATGACTTTTCCAACTTAGTATCCAACACCCTAGTTGATCTCGGCATAACCCGATGACTTTTCCAACATAGGGTCCCACTCCCTATTTGATGCCTGCATAACCCGATGACTTTTCCAACATAGTCCCACTCCCTAGTTGATGCCGGCATAATCCTATGACTTTTCCAACATAGGGTCCCACTCTCTAGTTGATTCCGGCATAACTCGATGACTTTTCCAACATAGATTCCTACTACCTAGCTGATGTCGGCATAACTCGATGACTTTTCCAATATAGGGTCACACTCCCTAATTGACACCGGCATAACCTGGTGAGTTTTTCCAACTTAGGGTCCCACTCCGTAGTTGATGTCGGCATAACCCGGTGACTTTACAAACATAGGGTCCCACTCCCTAGTTGACACCAGCATAACCTGGTGGCTTTTCCCAACAAAGGGTCCCACTTCCTAGTTGATGACTTTCCAACCTAGGGTCTCCAATCCCTAGTTGACTTCACCATTAGACATAGGGTCTCCACTCCCTAGTCTGCATTCACTCCGGGTACACCAGTCCCGCCTTTTATCACTTTCAATAATGAAGTAGTATAGATTTTTTATAACAATAACTCGCGAAATTTTCCTAGTGAAAACTGGGGTATAAATTTCGTTAGTTTGTTCTTGATTTTGCGCAGATTACACTTTAGGACACTGGATTCGATATGATCAAAAGAATAATGTTTCGATCAAGAATAAAAGAAAAGAAGAGAAGAGAAAGCTAAACCTAAAGTATGTAAGTGGAGAAGACGTGGACTGCTCAGGATGAGATTAGAGTCATCCGTTCCGTATGTCCTGCCTTGATCCGAAAGACGAGAAGATTGAACCAGCATCTGCAGCTAACAAGCATCAAGATCCAGGTCAGAGTCAGCATAAAAAACTAGCCAAGACCCAAGACCAAGCCTTAGAATCTACTGATAGGGATCTGCTAACTCTTAGTTGATGGGCTTAGTTAGTCTTTTTCGTTTTGTTACTTTGGTGTAATAAGGAGCTCAACAACAGTAACAACAACAACAACAGCAGTGTAATCATAGCTATTTGGCAGTCCAAGCTACCAAAACTCCAAGAACTACACTGACCTGATTCCTTTATAGCTAAGGATATGTAGGCAACCTTTGAAGCAAGGTTCGGTCAAACTTTTCCAAAGTACTTCCCCTAGAGTATAAACGGGTAAAAGTTGTTCATAACTGCTCACTTTGTCTTTGCCCGAAAATTCTTCGTGTTTCCGAGCAAAGAGGGTCAGTTGTGAACATGTAATTTTTAACCCACTGGGTTATGCCAGTGTCAGAAAATGATCAACATGTTATGTTGTTGTCAGGAAAGATCAACAAGTTATGATGTTGTTGGGAAAAACAGTCACTAGGTTATGCTAGTGTCAGAAAATGATCAACAGGTTATGCTGTTATCAGGAAAGATCAACATGTTATGTTGTTACTGGGAAAAAAGATCACTGGGTTATGCTAGTGTCAGAAAATGATCAACATGTTATGCTATTGCTGGGAAAAGAGATCACTAGGTTATGCCAGTGTCAAGAAAGGTCAACGGGTTATGCTTTTGCCGGGAAAATAGATCACTAGGTTATGCCAGTGTCACGAAATGTCCAACAGATTATGCTGTTGTCAAGAAAGATCACCAAGTTATGCCGGTGTCTGGGAAGATCAACAGGTTATGCTGTTGCCTGGGGAAAAAGAGATCACTGGGTTATGCCGGTGTCAAGAGATGATCAACATGTTATGCTGTTGTTAGAAAGATCACCAGGTTATGCCGGTGTCTTCTAGGGAGCGGGATCCTATGTCGGAAGAACCATCGGGTTATGCCGGCATCAACTAGGGAGTGGGACCCTATGTTGGCATCAACTGAGGACTGGTATATCCTAGGTTGGAAAAGGTGTAGCTATGGATTGGAGGTCCTATACTATTTTAGGTTTGAATTGATTTCAACATCATTTTTTTTCTTTTTCTCCCCCTTTTTGTTATTTTATTTTCAAAGAATGAGTGAATGCGGTAAAGAATTATTTTGAGGAGACTTCCCTTCTTGGAGTCGTTGCTGCAGAGCTCCTTCTAGCCCTTGCACAATTTCTTTTGGTTGCACCTCCTTCTTGCAAGGTTGCTTTCGAGTTGCACATGTTTCAGATTTTCAAACAAAGAATAATTTGTTAGTTTGAAACGGTGGTTGGTTTTGCGGCTTTTATTTTTCTCTGCTTGATCTCAGTTCGTTTGACGAAGATTTCAACCACTTGCTTTCTTGTTGGGGATTGGGTTTCATCTCTAATCTCGGGGACCCTGGCTTTCCAGCTTTTACCATGGCGATTGGTCACGTGGGACCCAACATTCGACTTCATTTTGCCTTTGCAGGCCCTTCACTTGCTTTTCTTTTGGATTTCCATAGTATCGGGGAAGTTTTGGCCCCTCAAATTCTACTGCAACGGTTAGTCGCATGGGACTTAACCTTTCCAACTTTATTTTGCCTCAATCGGCCTTTCATTTCTGGTTTTTCCCTCCAAGTTTAACTTTAAAGCATTTGGAGCATTTTTGGCTTTTCACACCTTTGCCAAGAGGGTTGGCCACGTGAGACTCAACCTTTCACTTCAATTGCTTTTATAGGCATTTCAATTTTATTTTCTCCTTTCGAGAGTTGTGTTTAAAGCATCGGCCGTTGCGGCCAGTCGGGATGGACTTGATGCCCCTGATGAGGCTCGGTGCCTTTTGCATGTTGGCTTGTGTCAAACGAGAACCCTGTAAATCCGTTTTGCCATCCTTCCTTTGTTTTACCTTAGAAACAGAGTCATACTGAAAGGGATTAAAAGAGAATAACAAATAAATGGAGACAATGAATTTTGAAAAGAAATATCCCTTTCGGGGAAGAGGAGAAGGACTTATCTGGAGTGTACGCGGCCTTTAATGAACATGACATGCATTTTGGACTGGATGCCTGATCTATATAAACCATCTGACTCTCTGAAATTCGTCACAACTTTTAACTCGAGGTTGAGAAACCTTGCCCCAGACCATGTCGATATCAGTAACCAATCATCTTCTTTTCGATTAGTAGTGCCCTTTTCGGGTTTTCACCGACTAACCTCTCTCATTTCTCTTCTCTCCATCGCCTTGTAGTGCTCTTTGCGAGTTTTCACTAACAAGACTCTCTAATTTTTAATTTCTCTACTCGTCATCGCCTTATGGTGCCCGTGTGGGTTTTCACAAATAAGACTCTCTCATTTTATTTTCTCTCATTGCTTGTGTCTGATCCGAATAGTTGTATCTTCTAATTCTGGCTTTTCTTCGCCGATCGATCAGAAGATCTTGAACAAGATTTGGGGTAAAAAGAATTTGAACTAAATTACAACTTTGGAATTTTTCAGGCGAATCATTGTCGAATCTTAACACCTGCCCCAACATAAACTCTTGGGGGAATGTGGATTTTTATTTTGGTGTGACTGAGGGAGAGGTTGCCTACGTATCCTTTCGGAATCAAGTCAGACGTAGTTCAGGAAAACATTTTTGTTTTTGTTCGTTTTGATTTTTGTTTTGGTTTTTCCTTTGATTTTTCTTTTGTTTTTTCTTTTGATTTTTCTTTTGATTTTTTTTAACACACTTCAAGTTCCAAAGAGGGTAGTCAAGGAAGAGTAACCGGCTCAAAGGGTTTACAAAAATGATAGTGTTTGGGGTAACATGAATGAAAGCCTTCGTCATTCAATCATTAGTATCATCACGAGAAGGTCAAACATAATACCTTTTGACTACATCTGCATTGACAGCCGTTTCGGGATCATTTCCTTCGATGTGTCCCAAGTATAATGCCACTTTTGGTAGAAATTTCCTTATGATGTATGGACCTTTCCAATTCGGGGCGAATTTTCCTTTCGCCTCTTCGTGGTGTGGGAGGATACGTCTTAAGACAAGTTGCCCAACTTCGAAGTTCCTGGGGCGCACCTTCTTGTTGTAGGTGCGGGCTATTCTTTGTTGGTACAAATGCCCGTGGAAAACTGCGGCCATTCTTTTTTCATCAATCAAAGTTAGCTATTCCAATCAGATTTTGACTCATTCATCATCCCCAATTTCTGCTTCGACAATAATCCAAAGGGAGGGAATTTCGACTTCTGCGGGTATTACGGCTTCACTACCATAAACAAATAGATAAGGAGTAGCTCCAACCGACGTGTGCACTGTTGTGCGATATCCCAATAATGCAAAGGGAAATTTCTCGTGCCATTGCTTGGAAGTTTGAATCATTTTCCTGAGAATGTTCTTGATATTTTTGCTTGCTGCTTCAACGGCGCCATTGGCTTTGGGCCGGTAAGTGGTGGAGTTACGGTGTGTGATTTGGAACTGTTCGCATACCTCCCTCGTCAAGTTTCTGTTCAGATTCGCAACATTGTCGGTAATGATAGCCTTTAGGATACCAAAACGACAGATGATGTTAGAGTACACGAAATCCACCACTGCTTTCTTAGTGACAACTTTGAATGTGACTGCTTTGACCAATTTTGTGAATTAGTCGATAGCGACCAAGATAAATCGGTGCCCATTTGAGGCCTTTGGCTCGATCGGCCTGATGACATCCATTCCCCAGGCAACAAACGACCAGGGTGCTGTCATAGGATGCAATTCTGATGGTGGTGCATGGATCAAATCGCCATGTATTTTAAACTTTTGGCATTTCCGGACAAAGCTGAACAATCTTTCGCCATGGTCATCCAATAATATCCAGCCCGCAAGATTTTCTTTACGACGACGTACCCGTTCATGTGGGGACCACATACTCTTGAATGCACATCTTTCATAATCTTTTCAGCTTCCTTAGCGTCTACACATCATAATAGATTCAGATCGGGAGTCCTTTTAGACAGTACTTCCCAGTTAGGAAGAAACTATTTGCGAGTCTCCGGATGGTTCTCTTTTGTTCCCCATTGACCTGCTCTAGATATTCCTTTATTTTCAAGAATCACTTGATATCATGATACCATGGTTGGACATCAGGTTCTACTTCGACTGTGTTGCAATAACCATGCCTTTCCTTGATCTGAATTTCCAACGGGATAATGTGAACCTTGCCCGGATATGGCAGCATTGCAACTAGGGTAGCCAGCGCATCAGCTAACTCGTTGAGGCATCGAGGAATATATCTGAACTCGATAGCTTTGAATCGTTTGCTAAGATCTTCCACATGTTGTCTGTATGGAAGGAGCTTAACATCTCGAGTTTCCCACTCTCCCTCAGCCTGCTTGATGATCAAATCAGGGTCCCCCATGATCAATAACTCTTATACATCCAAGTCAATGGCTATGTTCATACCCATTATACAAGCTTCATATTCGGCAGTATTGTTTGTACAGAAGAACCGAAGGCGGGTCATGGCGGGATAGTGTTGTCCCGTGGGCGATATAAAGATTGCCCCAATCCCGACACCTTTTGCATTGACTACTCCGTCAAAGAACATTTTCCAGGTGTTAGTGTCTTCTGAGATTACTCCGGCCGAATTGACTTCCTTATATGGAAAGTAAGTGCTTAAAGGTTTGTATTCATCATCAACCGGATTCTCAGCTAAATGATCGGCCAAGGCTTGAGCTTTCATGGCTGTGCGGGTGACATAGACTATGTCGAATTCCGTGAGCAGGATTTTCCATTTTTCTAGCCTTCCTGTGGGTATCAGCTTTTGGAATATGTATTTTAGAAGATCCAACCTAGTTATGAGATATGTGGTATAAGCCAGCATATAATGTTTGAGCTTTTGAGCGACCCAAGTTAGGGCACAACAAGTTCTCTCCAGTAGAGTGTATTTGGCTTCATAACCAGTCAATTTCTTGCTCAGATAGTAGATTGCTTGCTCTTTCTTCCCGGTAACATCATGTTGCCTGAGGACAAAGCCAAAGGAATTTTCAAAAACCGTTAGGTACAGGAACAAAGGTCTCTCTGGTTCAGGCGGGACCAACACGGGTGGATTTGACAAATACTCCTTGATTTTGTCAAAGGCCTCCTGGCATTCATCTGTCCATTTGAGTGCTGGGTCTTTCTTTAGGAGCTTGAATATCGGCTCACACGTGGTGGTAAGTTGCGCGATAAACCGGCTGATGTAGTCCAACCTTCCTAAAAAGCTCATGACCTCTTTCTTAGTCCTTGGAGGTGGCAGGTCTCGGATTGATTTTATCTTTGTCGGATCCAACTCATTGCCTCGACGACTAACTATAAACCCCCAAAGTTTCCCGAAAGGGACACCAAACGCACATTTGGCAGGGTTCAATTTCAAGTCATATTTGCGTAGCCGCTCAAAGCATTTTCTCAAGTCCTGAACATGGCCTTCCTGTTTAATGATGAAATCATCAACGTACACCTCAATTTATTTGTGCATCATGTCATGGAAAATGGCGGTCATGGCCCTCAGATAAGTTGCCCCAGTGTTCTTCAAGCCAAATGGCATGGCCCGGTAACAGTAGGTGCCCAGGGTGTGGTGAAGGCTGTCTTTTCTACATCTTCTTCATCCATCAGAACCAGGTGATACCCAGCGTATCAATCCACCAAAGATTGTACCTTATGTTTGGCACAATTGTCAACTAGGATATGTATGTTTGGCAGTGGAAAATTATCTTTGGGACTTGCTCTATTCAAATCTCGGTAGTCGACACATACTCTGACCTTTCCGTCCTTCTTAGGTACCGGGACCACACTGGCCAGCCAGGTGGTGTATTGGACCACTTGGATTACTCCATCTTTTAGTTTTTTAGTGACTTCTTCTTTGATTTTGTCGCTCATGTCTGTTTTAAACTTTCTCTACTTTTGCTGGACAGGTGGATAACCGGGGTAGGTCGACAATTTGTGCACCACCAAGTCAACACTTAGTCCGGGCACATCATCATAGGACCAAGCAAATACGTCTTTGAATTCAAATAGAAGTTGAATCAAAGCGTTCTTAGTTCTTTCATCAGTGTGGACGCTTATCATGGTTTCTCAGACCTCTTCTGCGTTACCCAAGTTAACGGGTTCTGTTTGGGTTAAGTTTAGTTTAGGCTAATTCTTGAATTGATCCAATTCTCGATTTATTTACCTAAAAGCCTCTTCTTCATCATATTTCGGTTCTTGATTCATTATTTCGAGGTTAGACATCATATTAAGATCAGAGCATGAAGTCCACAAGCATGTCATATTATTTAAGGTCGCATTATTAGGACTGAAAAATAAGAAAATAAAAAAAAAATAGAATAATAGACGATGAAATTTTGATTTCATTTCATTTTAACATAGGAGGGTTTACATCGGAATTTGAAAGGCAATAAATTAAAAACACTTGAGTTACACCCTGAAATAACTCATAGTGCAGGAAAGATGGCAAAACTGATCTACCGGGACTCCCTCCTGATGGGGAATGGAGTAGCCTTCCAATTCTACAACTTGGCGTTTGGGCCCATGTACTGCACCTCAGTAGTGCTCGAGCCTTCTCCTGGCTGAACCATGTTAGTTTCACACAGCATCTTCTTCATGGCCTCGCAAATTTCTTCAATTTCCTCGGCCGTAAAGGCCTCTTATTCTTCTTCGATATATTGTGGTTCGATGAAGATATCAGTAATGTGTGGGACTGGTTGAGGCAGGTCCCATCCATTGTTTTTACGGGCGTCGGCCCATTTCACATCTTCATCCGAGGCATGGAAAGATATGCCGAAGAATATTTTGGCGGCAGTCAGAGAGATTGTTCAGTGATGCCTTGCAAAGACACCCCAAGCCGCTTTCCGGGTTTTTATCCATGTCTAATCATGTCGGTAGCGACCATGATTGACGCATTTGATAGGCAAGGCTGCGGGCATAAAGTACCTTGCTCATGCTGATCGGCAAGCACAATTTCAAACGCCTGATAGACAATATGCTCACTTCCTTCTCTAGCTTCAAGACAGGGGACCGAAGGCTCTCTATATATTGACTGCTCGTCCTCCCCATGGACCACTATTTCCTGATTTTCATGTTCAAACTTGACCATCTGGTGGAGGGTAGATGGAAATGCCCCGGCAGCGTGAATCCATGGTCTTCCTAGGAAGAAATTGTATGAGGTGTCCATATCCAAGATTTGGAAGGTTATCGTAAAGTCCACGGTGCCGATTGTCATGAATATGTCTATTTCGCCAATGGTGTCCCTTTTGATTCCGTCGAAGGCGCAGACACAGACGTTATTCAGCCTGATTCTTTCAATGCCGATTTCCATCCTTTGAAGCGTTGACAAAGGGAAAATATTTACACCGGAACCTCCATCGAGCATAACTCTCTACACGTAATATCCCTCACTTTTCACTGTTAAGTGTAAGGCTTTGTTGTGAGAGGCCCCCTCGCGAGGTAGATCATTCTGGCTGAAAGAAATTTAGTTTACTTCAAAGAAGCGCTCAGTCATTCTTTCTAATTGTTCGACTGAGGTTTTCGCTGGCACATACGCTTCATTCAGCGTTTTCAAGAGTATTTTGTTGATGCTCGTTTGAGCACATCAACAGAGATAAAAGTGAGACTTGGTCAGGAGTTTCCCTGAGTTCTTCAATTGTGGCGTATTCAGTCATGTTCATTTTCTTGAAGAACTATTCAGCCTCTTCGACGGTGATAGGTTTTTTAAGAGGGAAGCGTTTGTGCTTGTTATTGGCTAGCTCTTTCAGATTGAGGTATCCTTTAGAGGAGTTTGCTTCGATTGCTTCCCCTGTGATCTCTTTTCCTTTTTATGTTACCACCGTCTTGTTGTAATTCCAAGGGACGACAGTAGTATCTTTCACGGGAGTTTGTGATGCACGGCTAATAACCACGGGCTCATTCAGCCTAGGTGAAATTATTTGCCCCCACGCCACATACGTCCCTTTTGGCACGTACATTTTCGGGTTGTTCATCATTGAATTGTTGAATTGCAACCTTATGGGAGGGCTTAACATGCATTGTTCCTTCCTGAGTGCCTTGGGAACGTAAAGAACAACGTCTTTAGAGGGTCATTTTTGTCTTGGCTTCAACCTTTCTCGTGGCTTGAGGGACGGGGTTACTCTTCTTTATTTCCTTGGCTGGCTTGGGTGCCGCCTTGGACTTTTTCTCTACATCTGCGATGGCTATGATAGCTTTTAAAGATGGATCAAAATCATGGACCTAGAAAATCATGCCGATAATGGGCCCATTATTGTAGGTGGGCAATGGATTGTTAGTCATATTGGGAGCTTCTTCGTCCCTTAGCACCACTTTCTTTTGTTCTATAAGGTTCTCCACGGCTCGTTTGAGGGTCCATCAATCCTCCGTGTCGTGCCCTTCTGCCCTGGAATGGTAGGCACAATTGGTACCCCGTCTGTATGATGGCGATTGTGGATTTTGCCCCCTCGGAGGTACAGGCTGCAGGAGTCCCATCTGGACTAACGTTGGGAAAAGGGGGTAGGCATTGTATGGATAGTTTTTTTGAGGAGGGCATGGATTACATGGAGCTGGGGGACGATGGTTATTTCTTCGGGGTGGTGCTCTGTTCTGGTTGTATTGTTGTTGCGGCCTGAGATGTGGTTGAGCGTTCATCACTGCATAGGGAAAGGGGGGACGTAGTATAAGCTACGTCTTGGTGAGGATAGTAGTGTTGGGAAATTTTGGAAAAGGTATCTGGGTATTGCCGAGAATTCCTGACATCGGAAGCCATCATGGCCCCTTCTTCTTTCTTCTTTCTGTTGGCTGCACTCCCGTATCCGTTTTGGATGGCCTGGAAGGTTGCTCTTATGGCAGATAGGCTTAGGATACGACCGGTCTTTAGACCATTCTAAACATTTCTCCAATACTGATTGCTTCCGCAAATGGTTTGCCCATGGCGGACATCATATTTTGGAAGTAATCAGTTTCCTGTGCTTGCAGAAAAACACTGACCATTTCGACCTCATCCATTAGAGGTTTGACCCTAGAAGCCTGCTCGTGCCACTTGATAGCGTACTCTCTGAAATTTTCTGAGGACTTCTTTTTAAGATTGGATAGAGAGTTCCTAATTGGAGCGATATCCACATTGTATTGGAATTGTCGAACAAAGTCCCGGGCCAAGTCATCCGATATGTGCCAGCGGGATATATCCTGATCCATGTACCATTCTGATGCAATCCCTGTCAAGCTTTCTCCGAAATATGCCATGAGAAGTTCCTCTTTCCCACCTGCTCCCCGGAGCTGGTTGCAATACCTTTTAAGATGAGCTATGAGGTCCCCAAGTCCGTCATATTTCTCGAACTTGGGGGTTTTAAACCCGAGAGGCAAGTGGACATGCGGGAACATACACAAATCAACATAGGAAACACTTTTCTGCCCGCTAAGTCCCTGTATATTCTTGAGGCTCTACTCAATACTCTTCATTTTCCGAGCCATTTCTTCGTGCTCGGGGCTTTACTTATCTTTTCCCAAAGTGACTTCATACTGAGGTTGTTGGGGGTATGAATTGGGAGTGACAGGAGTGGTGCCCAGAAATGACGGCGTTTGGAATGTAAACGCCTGTGGCTCAAATCTTGGTCCAGAAACAGTTGGTGGAGTCGTGGCGGTGCTCAGTGGTGCGGTGAAGAAGTTGGAAGATACACCGGAAAACAGGTCCTAGGGGCGCACCTCAGAAGGCCTTCCGGCAAAGTCAGCCGACATAGTTAGGTATCCAAGTGGCGTGGCTGGGTAACTTATAGAGATGTTGGAGGTCCCGCCTGTCCTAAGAATTATCTCTGGGAAACCCGGGATGGAACTGGGTGGTTCCCTACCATTGGACCATGCGTCCCACATTTCCATCATGCGGCAACGCATAATTCTGTTCTCTTCAGCTGTGGCTGATTCAGATATTGGCATGACCGGATTCGGGTCATCCACGGAAGAATTGACGATTGGTAAGTGACCTTTAGATGTCATTTCTATGCTCCTTTTGATCTAGTGAAGTAAGGATGGGAAGCCAGGTTACCGCAAAACCAACAACCTCAAAACACCTCAAACAGTGAACCATAAAAACGTTAGGTTGAACCATTTATCACATAGGGTATCCGCACGTTTGGGGTATGAAATGCACCTAGGCAATTAAACGCATTCTATATGTTTTGCAACAGTTGCGTGTTTTATCCCGGTTTCATGTCTTGGATTTGAACTTTCCCCTTTTCTTTGTCATTTTATCACTCTTTTCTTTCTTCTGTTATTATTTTCTGCTCTTTTATTCTTTACTCCGTTTCTTTTCTTAAGGTTATGATCGAATCCTATGTGGATTGCCCGTGTATCATGACGCTGCGTGAATCAGATCATCACATAGTTCAAGGGATAAATCCAAAGGAAGGAAATAAACATTTTTTCCGAGACTTACATTCATTAGATAAAATATTTTAAACTTCATAAGAAACTTCAGTACATTGTTTTGGAAATGTTAAAACTACAAAAGACTTAAGACATGCTTTCTTGGAAATGTAAAAACTACAATGGACTTAGACAGGACAACAGCAGGAAAATAAAATACAGACTCGAAAAATATCAAAAATACATCAATGCTTCCATTGCTTCAGGGACCCGTGGGGCATCATTCGGCCTTGCCACGGGCCTGCGTGCTTTATCTTGTTGGAGGCGGTAGAGGTCGTCCATTATCTTGTGGACGAAGATCATAACCGCTGAGAAGAAGGTGGTCCGAGTCATATCTTCGCATTCCTGGCATTTGGTGACAATGTAATCAGCTATCTCCCGGACCCTTTGCCTTATGATACCTTTTTCCTGAAGTAGACGCCCGATCAGCTGAGATATCGCCTCTAAAGCCTGGGCGTCTTTGTGACTTTGCTCTTGCCATTGTTGCAATTTTTCTTCTAGCTGAGCCATCATGGCGTAGCACTATTCTCTCTCCGCCTTGAACCTTTTTTCTTGTTTGGCCATTTCATTTTCAAAGTTGGCCATCCTTTCTTTTAAGTCCAGCGCTTCTTGGTCGTGCTTTCTCTTCAATTTTTGCACGAATTCTGCCCTTTCTTCTGCATTCTTTGCCAACTTTGCTCGGATTCGAGTCAAATCTTCTTCGGCTTTGTCCAGGTCATCACCGTAGCTACACAACTTTTGCTTGAGATTGGTGACAAGTCTTTCGTCAGCTCTACTTCTTTCGGGGTTTTCAATGGCTATCCTCATTTTCTGGATCTAAGTCCGGAGGGCTTCATTTTCTTTGTTCAGCCTGTTTCTTTCCCCTTCGGCTACAGCAGTTTGTAAAGTGTTTTCAAATTTGAGCTCCCTGATCTGGGCCTCCAGTTTACTTATTGTAGCCCGGTAGTTGTTTTCTTTTCTAACCAACCCAGTGTTCTTCTGTCTGCTCAGTAAAATGCTGCACGTGAGGTCTTTTCGCAGGTCGCTCCGGTTCTTGGTGCTCTCTGCCTTTTCTGCCATACCAATAAGTGTAGGCGGGCTCCACTTCCCCCTTGGATAAATTTCTTACCTGAGTCTGAGGTTCTAAAAATCTGCACTGGTTCCAGATCTGGCGGACCCTGTCTTCAGGAAATGCAGCTCTCGGACATAGCTCAATGGCTTTTTGGCTTAAGTCCTCATCATGTGGAATACCGTGTTGTCTTCCCAACTATCGTGAGACAAAATGTGGGACATATGGCTGGATACTCCGCAGACCCATTAAAAAGATAGCACACCTCAGCAGGCATATTGATAACCTCGGCGACAGTGAGCCACCCGAAGGTCCACTCGATTCAGTCGGCAGTCAATGAACTCAAATGTGAGTGCCAGACCTCTGTGCCCTCAGGAAATTTTGTGGCCCTCTACCCGAGTACTGTGTTCTTCGATACAATTCAAACCGGTTAGGCCGTAGTTCATATAACTTGGGCGGTGACAGATGTGCTCGATCATCCAAATCTGTAGGAGCAGATTGCACCCTTCAAATAATTTTCCCCCAGATTTGCAAATTGTCAGAGCACGGTAAATCTAGGCTAAGATCATTGGTATAAGAGTGCCATTGTTTTTTTTCAACATGAAATCCACCATCCCAACCAGTCTGATATCTATGAGTCCGTCACTCCTGGGGCAAATTAAGGTGCCTAGGAATGCTACCACGAAAGCTAACCCCCGGCGGGCTTCCCATTTAGCCTGGTTCTTGTGGTGGGTCAGACTAGTGTTATCAGTTTCATAACCCCTAGGATCTCCATAACGTTTGTACAGGAAATAGAAAGTGCAGAACCCTTCAGACAGGTGTGAGTCTTGGATGTCCCGAAAAATGTTCAAAAGATCCAAGAACTTATGTGGAGTTACCGCCCTAGGTGCCACTGGATACCGACTTCTAAGATTGTCACTGAGACCAGCATACCCAGCTATTTCCTCTAGCATGGGTGTCAACTCAAAGTCTGAAAAGTGGAACACGTTGTGGGCGGGGTCCCAAAATGATACTAGAGCTTCGACGATGTCCAACCTTGGCTTGATTTTTAGAAGGCTAGTGAGTCCGCCTAAAGCTTTTACAGCAGACTTTCTACTAATTCCCCTCAAGTCGTTCCACCACATATCGAGTCCCAAGGGGGTTTCCTCGATGGCCCTAAAGGGAGTGTTTTCAACTGTATTCATCCTGAACATTTGTTTAAATGATTTTATTAAGAAAACAAAGCCATAAACAATTTTGACCGAATGCGAAAAAGTGTTATTTTTTGCAAAAGTTTTGTAATAAATAAAATGGACCATCCTTGCGAATACGGCCCTTCAATACTCTAGGTAAGAAGCTTTTAGGGCTGTGTTTGCTAGTTGGGTCGAAATTTGGAAAAGACCACAAGCGGCTACCTTTGCAAAAATAGCCTTCAGGTGCCCCGTTTGGGCAATTTGGCTATTTATGCAAGAATAGCGTCACCTAACTTTATTTAGGACCATATATTTTGATTTTGAAAAAATAAGGTTGGAACCGATGAGGGTTGCCTACGTATCCCACATCGGTGAGAATCAAACAATGCGTAGTTCGGGAAAAATCTTGACTGATTAAAAATATACACCTACTCACTTTGTTTTGAAATATTATTTTCCTTCTTCATTTTTAGAAATTTTGGCAGAGTTTCGGGATATTTCAAATACAGGGATTTTCAAAACAGGGTTAATTTTCTATTCTACCTTACTCTTGGTTTTTCTGTTGTTTTCATTTTTAGCCAGTCAATACACAAGTCGAAAAAAATAAATGCACACGTAGCAGGTAAGATGTATCAGGATAGTCTTTCATTTTGTGTACACCTGTCCTAGACGGACCCAACCCCTGTGTTGAGTCCGCTAAGTCAAATGCACGTGATGCAAATAAACGTTCCAACTAGGGATCCGGCATGAGGCTATGTTATACTAGGTTTATACCCTGGGGTTTTGTTCTAGACAAGGCTTACCCGAGTGGACAGCTCGAGCCGAGGTCGGGGCAGCGTACCGGGAATACAGAAGCTACACCGGCTTTGCAACTTTTCAGTACCTCATTCTAAAATTTGGATGACTCTAACAGAAAAGAAGTCACACGAAGTGCACACTTCCTAGATGATTTAGAAGACTCAGAGAGAAGGAGGGTTTCGACACAGTTTATATGCAATTCAAATAATATCAAAGCGGTAAATGCGGAAATTAGCACATGAGGTTTAAACACGTAAAATCAGATAATGAAAGCCAAAACATAACAGCTATTCTAAGCTCGAATTCTTGAACCCTCAACCAGAGATTCTGGGTTCGATCCCCAGCAGAGTCGCCAGAGTTGTCACACATCCTTTTTCACTACAATCGTTTAATGAAGGGTAATAAGGGAGTTTTTTTCCAATTAAAGTGACATTATTCGGTTTTGGGATTTATTATTAGTTTTTAGAGTCGCCACCCGGATTGTTGACGATGTTCCGGGACACCGATTTTATTAAAAATCCCAAATCAAGGAATTTTGACTTTGTTTTGATTTGTCTACGACCCGAAATCCGAGTAAGGAATTCTGTTAACCCGGGAGAAGGTGTTAGGCATTCCCGAGTTCCGTGGTTCTAGCACGGTCGCTTAAATATTATTATTTGGCCTAAGTTATCTGATTGTTTACGTGTTTTAACCTATTGTGCATTTAGACTTTTTAAAATTTTTAGCCGCTTTTGACATTTATGGATTTATCTTAAAAACAAGTCACGAGGACGTGCACTTGTCTACTTTTGGACATGTTACAATTAAGCCACATGAAATGCACCCGCAATTGCAATACGTGATTTTAATATAGTTTAAAGTTGAAGTCGGGGACATGAGTTGTCGCGCCCGAGTATAGATTACGTAGTCAATACTATGGTCGTGACGGTTTTATAATGCCTATTTGAGGCGATGTTCGATTATTCTTTATGTTTTCTATTTTAGTTTTAACACTAATTAGTATGTTTATGAATTTATCTTAGACAAGTCACGATGGCGTGCACTTGTTGTTTTTGAACACATGGAAAACACGTCACATGAAATGCACCCGTGATTGCTATGTGCGTTTTTATTTATTGTTTGGAGTTTAGGGTCGGGGGCACGAGTTGCCACACACGATTGTAGATTTATATAACCATGACTATGGTCATGATGGTTTTGAAACGCTTATTTGGAGCGATTTTTTATTATTGATAATTTTAATGTAAAAGGGGTCTTTTCAACCTAGAGGATATGTAGAAGGTTGTCTAAGGTTAAATTCACTAATTTAAAAAGACAAATGTTTAGGCTATGGCCATATCTTAGCCCATTCATCATTTAACCCTTTTGGCCAATCCTAACTATGGCTAATTGCGAAATGAGAATTTTATACAATTTAATTAAACACCACTAAATTTAAGGAAATCAAAGAATACAAACAGAACTATATATTAGTTAAACGCCACTAATAATCAGAAGCAGATTTGATAACGCGCTATTTTTTGTTATTTAAAAGATACTATTTAAGGAGGCTATGTGTCACGACCCAAAATCCATAGGTCGTGATGGCACCAGACACCACTGTTAGGCAAGCCAACCCTTAATCAGTTGAGATACATTCCTGTTTTAACATTTTCGAAATCGTTACTTTTCCTCGCATTTCATAATCAAATACATAATCTTCGTCAATTAAGTACGACAGGAAATCGATTTAATTTAATACAATAAATCCCAACACATCCCCAGAACCCGGTGACACAAGTATATGAGCAACTTCTAAGAATTTCACAAATACTACAAAGCTTGTCCAAAATACAAATTAGACAAGGAATTTAGAATGAAAATAAATACAATATGAGGGGAGACTCTGTCAGCTACGGAACGCCTCCGGATGAATGAAGCCCGTATAAGTATCCAAATCAATCACTGTACTATGAAGGTACCTGTGCAACAAAATGCACAACAAGTGCACTATGAGTACATAAACAAAAATGTACTCAGTGAATATCCCATCTAATCTCGAAGAAGTAGTGATGAGAGGTGGACTTGACACTCACTAGGGTCCAACAGTATAATATAACAAGGTATAATGGAAACGGTAGGCATGTAAGACAGGGAACAACAAATACGTATAAAGCACAGAATTCCAAGTAATTACGGAAAGTAAATAACAATTTCTGCTTGCTTTTCCCCAAATCTTTGTCAAGTCAATACCCACGAACAATACGAAATAGCCATGCACACACAGGAATAAGACAACCGGCCAGAGTCATAAGGGAGATATCTAAGCACTGAATAGTCGTAATGTTTCCCCCGCTTGCGAATCATACCTGCGACTCGGGTGCTGACACCTATATTCCGAATTATCATAAAGCTTCTCCCGCTCACGAATCATACCTGCGACTCGGGTGCTGACACATATATACTGAGTTATCATAAAGCTTCCCCCGCTCGCGAATCATACCTGCGACTCGGGTGCTGACACATATATACTGAGTTATCATAAAGCTTCCCCCGCTCGCGAATCATACCTGCGACTCGGGTGCTGACACATATATACTGAGTTATCATAAAGCTTCCCCCGCTCGCGAATCATACCTGCGACTCGGGTGCTGACACATATATATATACCAATTTTCCAATAGGCTCAGTAAAGGCTATACTCGTAACATGGATTAATTAACTGGAAATTTAGATGCAACTTCTACCCTTTTCATGCTAGTTGAAATAATAAGAAACTCAAAGTACGCCTAAAGATACATATAAGGCACATAAAAGCATGCTCGTGAATCCTAAAACTACCCGACATGGCATAATAGTAGCTACGCACTGACTCTCGTCACCTCGTGCGCACGTAGCCCCCAAAACTATTACACATAGCATACAAATCACCTATGGGGGCATTTCCCTCTTACAAGGTTAGAAAGGAGACTCCCCTCGCTCCGCTATTCCATAAACGAATTCCAAGCTTTCCGACGACTCCATCCACGACGCCCCCAAATTATCCAAATAACGACAATTCAATGAAAATATACTCTATTGTCCATAACAAATTCAAATTACAAAATTCCCCAACCCGGCTAAGTGAAATGACCAAAATACCCTCGGTCCCACGTTCCCGGACTTCGAAATTTCTTGAAGATAATCTCTACCCGTAGCTTTACTAATTAAATTACACAATTTACTCCAATATTTATGCTCAATTCGTGGCTAAAATCAAATTTATAAAATTTCTAGGTTTCCTTCAAGATTTCCCAAATTTTCCTCAATTTCCCATATCAATCTATGTAATAATCTTGTAGTTAACTTGGAAATAAGTAGAAACATCTTACCTCTTGATGCTCGAAGAAAATCCCCCTTTGAAATCCTCCAAAATCGCCCATAGCAATTGAAAATGAGAGAAGAAATGCCAAAAACCCGTCTTAAATTAAACACTGCCCAGAACTAACACCTATGCGATCGCACAAACATGCCTGCGATCGCACAGGACACTCTCTAGCTCACTCCGCGATCGCATGTCAAGCCTTGCGATTGCACATGCCAAGCCCCAACTCCAAGCGCACCCTTGTGCGATCGCACAACAACACCTGCGATCGCACATGCCAATCTTCAACCTTTTCCGCGATAACATTGCACCTCCTGCGTTCGCATAGGCCATATTCCAGCTCCCAAAATTTCTACTCCGCGATCGCACAAGCATGGCCACGATCGCACTGAACTCCCTGAACACCAGAAAAATAGCAATACAAAACACTTGGAAATAACCCTGAACCACCCCGAAAACACACCCGAGGCCCTCGGGACCCCGTCAAAAAACACACGACTCAATCCCATAACCTCACACGGACTTGATCGAGGCTTCAAATCACATTAAACAACGCAAAAATCACAAATCGTGTTAAAATTCAATTTTATGAACTTTGAAATTTCAAACTTCCACTTCCGATGCTCAAACCCGTCAAATCACCTCCGATTGACCCCAAATTTTGCACACAAGTCATACTCAACATTACGGACCTGATCCAACTTCCGAAAACGCATTCCGACCCCGATATCAAAATTTCAACTTCCGGTCAGATTGTTCAAAAATATTTAAATTTCTTACTTTAGCCAAATGACTTCAAATTAACCTACGGACATATGAATTAACTTCTGATCGCACTCCCAACTCCAGAATCACCATAAGAAGCAAATCCAAGATTCGTAATCCCAAACGGACATCAATATCTATGAAATGCATTCCAACCCAAACTTAGGAAATTTCTTCTAAAATGCTAATTTCCACAATATACGCCGAAACGCTCTCGGGTTATCCAAAACCCGATTCGGACATACGCCCAAGTCCGAAATCATCATACGAACCTGCTGGAGCCTTCAGATCCTAATTTTGAGGTCGTTTTCTCACAACTCCAATCTTAATCAATTTCTCCAACTTAAGACTACCGAAATGAGAATTTTCCTTCCAATCTAACTCTGAACTTCCTGAATTCCAACTCCGACCATACGCACAAGTCACAATACCTGAAATAAAGTTGTTCATAACTTCCAACCACTAAACGACACGCTAGAGCTCAAAACGACCGGTCGGGTTGTTACACTATGCTTATCTATTCCCAAAATTCATCAGGTTTGAAACAAGCATTTTTTAGACGAATCACTAGAATAAAAAAATGGGTATTAGTAGTGAAATTTCAAGTTTTGGACGGTTTAGCTGAATATCAAAATCATACAAAGTTTGTGTTATCTTTGACAATATACAGCCCCTAAAGCTTTGGGGTTTTTGTGCCTTTCAGGCCCAATAGCATGGTTCAGGCCGAATTAGGCCTTAAGGGGGGGCCATTTATCAAAGTTCGCCCAGTTTTAATGACCTTCAAAGGTCTAGCCCGAATTACTAAGATTTGTTTCATAATTTTCAGAGAACAGAAGTGTTCAAATTTACAAGAAAAGAAAACGCTGCTGAATGAAATTTAATATAGAGTCCCAGTCCATATTTACAATTTGAACGTTGAAATTTGAATAAGCTCTATAAATGAGATATAACAAAATACTGTTTTTGTTCATAAACTCACCCTAAATGACTCTCTTGACTTGATTACTTGAACTCAACACTGTTGAGTCCACATGATGCCTTTAACTCGAGGACCCAAGACCTGCACCTTTCCTATTTGTTTTCAAACGATCAAAAGAATTTATGCAATGTCAAGGAGTGAATCTGACCATAAATGGGTCAGATTCAGTTCCCATAGTGCCAACATTAACATGGATTTAACATCATGAATTCTAACACATGTAAAAAAAACTTATTGTTTTAGCAAATAAGTACAACTACAAATCAAGCATGTTCACAACAACATGTTTAAGGTCACTGAATTAAGAATTTCTTTAGGAGAATATTAGCATATATTGAACAGCCCTAGGTTCATGGTTTTAGCAACAAATTTCATCCAAAAGAAACACAAGTTCCAAACACAAGATTTAGTCAAAATTTCACTAAATGAACAGGATGTTACATACCTCAAAAGTAAAAATACAACAGGGAAAAGATCTAGACCAAATAAAGGTCTAGGAACTAGCGACTGAAGTTCAGCAACAATAGATCCACAACCACACCCAGAGTACGAAAGAAACCAGAAAATGACAACTTGAATACCCAAAAATCAATGTCAAAATCAATTCTTCCGAAAAGAAAAACCAACAGCTAACAAAGAACCCAGATTTTGGACTGTTTTACACTCATGTTGCAGTGTACTTTAATTTCTATTTTTTGAGAGCAAGGAAAACAATATTCCAGAAGAACTTTTGTAAGAAAACTTATAGGAAATTCTGTTGTCTAATTTTCAGATTCTTCAGTAGCTAAGAATTATTTTCAGTGGTAAAAGTCTGTCAAAATCCCTTAAATATCTTTCCCTCAAATCAGAGAACAAGGTCAGCTATTTATAGGTTTTTTTTGGGATAGGATATGCTTAGCATATTCCTTATCCAATAGGATGAAGAACGGTACAGGTGCAGCTGTCAACCCTATCCTTTTGGGACAACTGCACCATTCTAAAAAATTCCAGCCGCTGTAATTACCCTTTTCACCCTAAAATATCTGATTTCTGATATTTCTTTTAGTCTAGAAGGTTCTTGGGTTGTTACACCCAAGATTCCCTTGCCTCCTAGAATTACTCTTTTAGTAATCGAGAGTTATATTGGGTTTATTATTAGGTATTAATTAACTTATCCTAATTAGTTCAAAGTCCTTGTACTTAGGTTAATTTGGGTAATTTTAGGCTTAATCATCCTAATTAATAACTAATCAATAATGAAGTTACAAACCTAGAATAACCTTTAGCTTAATTGGTTTAATAGTTTTTCCCAAGTTTATGAATTATGTTTATTCAAGTGATTCATTAGGTTGTTAGTAGACTTAGTAGATGACTTTTACATTGTGATTTATCTTAGTTGTCAACCTAAACTTAAGTGTGATTAGTTCTTTATTACTTAACCAAATCAGTCCCTAATTAATTCCCTACTTAATCAATTGATCCAAGTAAATGACCAACACTGGATTGACCTATGCTAGAATATGAAACAAGTTGACAACATACATATCAAATACAGATTAACAACTCAGGTTGAACAAAAATTCAAAATTAGTCATGAAATCTAAAAATCAGGAATAGACTAAGGAAACGAATCAAATAATCCTAAAAATCCTAATTAATTAATGATTAATCATAATAAATACCTAAGGAACATTGTGATGACCCAAAAGGTCATCCTAATTAATTCTAGCTAAATCTGTGTTTCGAGGCCCCAAAAGCCTCCGTTTATCTCACCTCGATATGTGTGCGCAGCCCGAACGTGTAGCCGGAAAGTCTATATGTTAAAATTTGATGAAAATGGAATTTTATGATAATCAAATGAATAAAGTTGACTTTGGTCAACATTTTTGGTAAACGGACCCGGACCCGTGATTTGACGATCCCGGAGGGTCCGTAGGAAAATATGGGACTTGGGCGTATGCCCGGAATCGAATTCCGAGGTCCCAAGCCCGAGAAATGAATTTTTAAAGAAAATTATTTTCTGAAAATAATAAAGGATTTTGAAAATGAATAATTATGTGAAAACCGTTTTACCGGGCCCGAATTATGGTTCCTGAGCCTAGAACAGGTTTATTATATGTTATGTGACTTATCTATGAAGTTTGGTGTAAAACGGACTTGGAATGACATGTTTCGGATAAAAAATTGGAAAAATTAAGCTTTATGAAATTTTAAGAAAATTCTTAGAGTTTTGAGGTTTAATTCGATGAATTTGATGATTTAAATGCTTGAATAAGTCCGTAGGATGTGTTGGGAGTCGTGTGTGTTTTTGGTTTTGAGCCGAAGGGCTCGGATGAGTTTCGGGTAGCTAACGAGGCGCAAATGTGTTAGAAATCTGGTAGTTCTCCTAGTTCTGGTGTCAGGCCTTTTCTTCAGTGCGATCGCATATGCATCTCCGCGATATCACAAAATTAGGTTGGTAGGAGAAAATTTCACTCTATGCGATCGCATAGTGTTGTCCGTGATCGCATAGTGTGTAGGTGTGATAGGGTCGGGGCTGGGTAGTTACTCAGTGCGATCGCACTTCCCTTGTCCGCGATCGCAATAGTATAGGTTCAGGCTTCACTGCGGTCGCAGCCTTTGTCCTGCGGTCGCACCTCAGTTGATTCCTGACCCTATGCGATCGCACTCCCTTTCCCGCGATCGCATAGAGTTATTTTGCCCAGCTATTTCTTTAAGTAAAAAACAAAAGGTATTACGGGATTTCACCCTTTTCTCACTTCCTCCTTCTTCCCCAAACCTCCATCACCGAGATTCAAGCTCCCCAACCTCCATAACTGCATAGGTAAGTGTTCTTATCATCATTTTCTCTTAATTTCATCAACTAATCACTAGATTCTAGGCCTAAAGACATGAAATCAAAGTAGAAATTAGGGGTTTTGGGTAGAGTTAGGGTTTTGGGGATTTTGGGTAATTCAATCCCAATTTGGGGTCGGATTTCAAAACAAATTATATATTCTAACCCGAGGGGGTATGGGTGATCGGGTTTTGGTTCGAGCCTCGTGTTTGCACCAAGCGGGCCCGGGGTTGAATTTTGGTATTTTTGGAAGAATGCTAGGAATTGAATGTCTAGGCTATGGGATTGTTTTATTGAGTCTTTATTGATATTATTGAATTAATTAAGCCTATATATCGTTTTTTCGGAGTCGGATTATAAAGGAAAGGCGGTGTTAGAGGGTTGATTGCTATATTTTGGACCCGAGGTAAGTGTCTTGCCTAACTTTGGTGAGGGAATAGGTATTGTATGCTATGTGCTAAGTGTTTATCATGTTCAATGCATAGGTAAGTTGACGAGTACCTATGCATTGTGTGTCAAGCATGCCCGTGAGTCTATTTTAATGAAGATCTTGTTATTACTTCCATGTTCGTTATATTATGAACTTGTCTCTACTTGGAAGCCGTTATTGTTGGAAATCTTGGTTGATGAACCTATATTGTATTGGTTTGATTTAAAATCCAATTGTTAAGGATATATTTGAATTGATTGGTTATAGCTTAGACCCTTGACGAGCAATTGTTGTGATATTGATTGATGTTTTCCCCCTGCCACGTGATATTGAAATGTATTTCCACTATGTTGTACTCCTTTCCATTATAGATGTCATTGTTTAGTGAGGAAGAGTGTAAAGCACGAAGGGTGATGTCATGCCATGATATTTGATTATATCGCATAGTGAGGAAGAGTGTAAAGCACGAAGGGTGATGTCATGCCATGATTCATATTGATTATAAGCACGAAGGTTAATGACGTCCCATGATTTACATTGATTATAAGCACGAAGGTTAATGTCGTTCCATGATTTATATTGCCTTACATTGTACATTGCATTGTGAGGAAGAGAGTAAAACCACGAAGGGTGATGCCGTGCCATGATTTATACTATTTCACATTATACATCGCATTGTGAGGAAGAGAGTAAAACCACGAAGGGTGATGCCGTGCCATGATATTTGATTACATTGCATTGTGATAAAGAGAGTAAAAGCACGAAGGGTGCTGTCGTGCCATTATTTACATTTCTGGTATTTGTACTTGTTTCGTTAGCTATTGTGTTAAATTGCCTCCCTTGTTTACTTCTATATGTCAATTTAGCTGCTTCATTTCACTTGTTCCCCTTTACTGCTCCCATATCCCATTCTTGTCTGCTTATCTCTTGCCTTGTGCCTGCTGTAGAATAGGACAGGTCATCGTTATTGTCAAGTGTAGCCTCGTCACTACTTCGGCCGAGGTTAGGCTCGACACTTACTCAGTACATAGGGTCGGTTTTACTGATGCTACACTTCACTTCTTAGTGTTGTACAGACCCCACATCCAGACCCAGTGGACCGCATTGAGGGAGTCACCTTCAGTCCACCCAGAGCTTCAAGGTACACCCGTTGGCGTTCGTGGGCCTTGGCGTCTCTCTTGCCTTTGGATTCCTTATTGTCTTACTTTTCCCCCAGTTTCAAGACAATGATGTATTTCTTTTCAAACTATGTATTTAGCACTTTGTTTAGACTGTTCGTGAGTTGTGACACCTCGGTTTTGGTCTGATGTGACGTTATGTATTTTACTATTTCACTTTGAATTTTTGAATTTCTATTACATTTACGCTGTTAAAAATTCTAAAGTGTTTCATTATTTATGTTAAGATTTTTAAAGGTATTTTCCTTACTACTGTTGAATTTGATTGCAAGTGTTAGATTAATTATACACGTTGGCTTGTCTAGCGGGTTCAACGTTAGACGCAGTCACGGCCTGAAGGGTGGGATTTCGGG
Source organism: Nicotiana undulata (assembly GCA_005239495.1). Classification (NCBI taxonomy): domain Eukaryota; kingdom Viridiplantae; phylum Streptophyta; class Magnoliopsida; order Solanales; family Solanaceae; genus Nicotiana; species Nicotiana undulata. Next base: position 33,308 of record ML282585.1, on the reverse strand, counting down.
TCGTGACAAGTTGGTATCAAAGCTCTAGGTTGCTTAGGTCTCACAACTCACGGACAACCTTGGTAGAGTCTGAGGGATCATTACGGAGACGTCTGTACTTATCCACCAGAGGCTGCAAAGCTAGGATAACTCCACATTTCTTCATTCTCTGTCGTGCGATATACATTCTGAGTACTGATTGAGTTTCCATTCTACTCTCTCGCAAATGGCGAGGACGCGTGCTTCCCTTGGTTCCGCTCAGCAGCCCGACACTCCTGCTACAGCTCCTACGAGGGGTCGAGGTCGAGGACGAGGCCGTGCTAGAGGCCGAGGCCGGGGCAGGGCTCAGCTTAGAGCAGCAACCCCAATGGAGGACCCTCAGGTCGAGTCTGACGAGGAGGTCCCAGTTCCGGCAATCCCAGTTGGACCAGCGCAGGTCCCAGAGGGGTTCATAGCTACCCCAGTGCTTCATGACGCTCTAGTCCGCTTGGTAGGACTTATGGGGAGTGTGGCTCAGGCCGGTCTTCTTCTTACTGCACCAGCTGGATCTCAGAATGGGGGAGGGACCCAGACTCCTGTTATTCATACCCCAGAGCAGGTTGCCACTCAGTTTCATACTCCAACACCTCAGACAGCTGGAGTAGATCAGTCGGGTATTGTGGCACCGGCAGCCGAGGGTGCAGCTATGTCAGCAGATGCTCTATGGAGACTGGATAGATTCACTAAGTTATTCACTACTACTTTTACTGGGGCACCGTCAGAGGATCCACAGGATTACTTGGACAGCTGTTATGAGGTTCTTCAGAACATGGGTATAGTGGAGTCCAATGGAGTTGACTTCGCTACTTTTCGACTATCTGGCGCGACCAAGACTTGGTGGAGGGACTACTGCTTAGCTAGACTGTCTGGGTCTGCACCTTTGACTTGGGCTCATTTCATAGAGGTATTTTTGGGGAAGTTCCTTCCCATTACTCAGCGAGAGGATCTTAGGAGGCAGTTTGAGCGCCTCCAGTAGGGATCTATGTCTGTCACTCAGTACGAGACCAGGTTCATCGCTCTAGCCAGGAATGCATTGATGATACTCCTCACTGATCGGGAGAGAGTTCGGAGGTTCATTGAGGGATTGGCCCAGCCTATACGACTCCAGATGGCCAGGGAGTCGGGTACTGATATTTCATTCCAGGATGCGGCCGATGTAGCCAGGAGGATTGAGATGATTTTTTCATAGGGAGGTGGTCAGGGGGCTGACAAGAGACCCCGTCATTTTGGTAGATTCAGTGGAGCCTCATCTGGAGGCAGGGATTCTTTCAGCAGGGGTTATCCACCCCAACTTTTTCAGTCAGCACTTCAGGTATCTCCTCGTGCACCGCCAGCTCCTGTTAGTGCACCACCAGCATCTATCAGTGCACAACCACTTCAGAGTTACCAGGGTGGTTATCAGGGTCGTCAGATACAGTTCCCGAGTTATCAGTCACAGCAACAGAGATCTTGTTATAGTTGTGGTATCCCGGGGCACATTGCCAGATATTGCCCCCGAGCATTGAGTGGACCCCAGCATCAGGGTTCCTGTGCCTTGGTTCCCGCAGCAGGTGCACCCTTACCCCCTCAGCCAGCTAGGGGTGGTGGTCTAGGTGCCAAAGGTGGTGGTCAGGTTCATAGAGGTGGAGCACAGGCCACAAGGGGTAGAGGCCAGGTTGCAGCAGGTAGACCCAGGGATGTTCAGATTGGAGGGGCTCAGCCCCGGTGTTATGCTTTTCCTGCTCGTCCTGATGCTGAGGCTTCTGATGCAGTTATTACAGGTACGGTTTCAGTTTGCAGCCGAGAGGCTTCGGTGTTATTTGATCCGGGTTCTACATTCTCCTATGTGTCTTCATATTTTGCCCCTTATTTGAGTATGCCTCGTGATTCTTTGAGTACTGTTGTACATGTGTCTACACCGGTGGGTGATTCTATAGTGGTAGATCGAGTCTACCGTGCTTGCGCAATAGTTATTGGTGGTCTGGAGACTCAGGTTGATCTTTTGCTTCTTGATATGGTTGACTTTGATGTTATATTGGGGATGGCCTGGTTATCCCCCTATTATTCTATTCTGGACTGTCATGCCAAGATAGTGACCTTAGCCTTCCCAGGAGTACCTCCTTTAGAGTGGATAAGGACTCCTAGTCATTCTTCGGGTAGAGTTGTTTCTTATATAAAGGCTCGGCGCATGGTCGAAAAGGGTTGTTTGGCCTATTTGGCCTATGTTCGTGATTCGAGTGCTGAGGTTCCTTCTATGGAGTC
>ML282585.1:593-30690 GCA_005239495.1 Nicotiana undulata | reverse complement strand
TTATTTGATCAGCTTCAGGGTGCTACGGTATTCTCTAAGATAGACTTGAGATCTGGTTACCATCAGTTGAGGATCATGGCGTCTGATGTGCCCAAGACGGCTTTTCGCACTCGTTATGGGCATTATGAGTTTTTGGTCATGTCGTTTGGGTTGACTAATGCCCCCGCTGCTTTTATGGAGTTGATGAATCGGGTATTCAGGCCTTATTTGGACTCGTTCGTCATTGTTTTCATTGATGATATTTTGATATACTCTCGCAGCCGAGAGGAGCATGAGCAACACCTTAGGGTCGTCCTCCAGACTCTGAGGGATAAATAGTTGTATGCCAAGTTTTCTAAGTGTGAGTTTTGGTTGAGTTCTGTGGCATTCTTGGGCCACGTGGTATCGGCAGAGGGCATTCAGGTGGATCCGAAGAAAGTTTCAGCAGTTAGAGATTGGCCTAGGCCCACTTCAGCCACAGAGATTTGGAGCTTCTTAGGCCTAGCAGGCTATTATCGCCGGTTCGTGGAGGGGTTTTCATCTATTCCAACCCCTATGACCAAGTTGACGCAGAAGAGTGTTCAATTCAGATGGTTTGAGGAGTGTGAAGCGAGCTTTCAGAAGCTCAAGACAGCATTGACCACATCACTAATGTTGGTATTTCCCACAGGTTCAGGTTCGTATACCGTGTATTGTGATGCTTTATGGGTTTAAATTGGTGCGGTATTGATGCAGGAGGGCAAGGTTATAGCCTACGCATCTCGTCAATTGAAGATCCATGAGAAGAACTATCCAGTCCATGATTTGGAGCTTGCAGCTATTGTTCATGCCTTGAAGATTTGGAGGCACTATTTGTATGGGGTACCGTGTGAGGTATTCATTGATCACAAGAGTTTTCAATACTTGTTTAAGCAAAAGGAGTTGAATATGAGGCAGAGGAGGTGGTTAGAGTTGCTGAAGGATTATGATATTACTATTCTTTATCACCCAGGAAAGGCCAATGTGGTGGCCGATGCTCTGAGCCGGAAGTCAGTCAGCATGGGTAGCTTGGCCTATTTATCAGTTGGAGAGCAACCTTTGGCTTTGGATGTTCAGGCTTTAGCCAATCGATTTGTGAGATTAGAGGTTTCTGAGGGTGGCATGTTTTGGCCCATACCGTCGCCCGTTCTTCCTTGTATGATCGTATTCGTGCCAGGCAGTATGATGATCGTCATTTGTGTGCTCTTAGAGATACGGTTCGGCACGGACGTGCCAAGCAGGTCACGGTCGATGCTGAAGGAGTTTTGAGATTGCAGGGTCGTATTTGTGTACCCGATGTTGATGGCATTCGTGAGTTGATATTACAGGAGGCCCATAGTTCCCGGTATTCCATTCATCCGGGCGTCGCGAAGATGTACCAGGACTTGTGGCAGCATTATTGGAGGCGTAGAATGAAGAAGGATATTGTGGCTTATGTAGCTCGGTGTTTGAATTGTCAGCATGTTAAGTATGAGCACCAAAGACCCGGTGGTTTGATGCAGCAGATTCAGCTTCCCGAGTGGAAGTGGGAGCGTATCACAATGGATTTTGTAGTTGGGCTTCCATGGACTCAGAGGATGGTGGATGCAGTGTGGGTTGTTTTGGATAGGCTGACCAAGTCAGCACACTTCATTCCTGTGTCAGTTTCGTATTCAGCGGAGAAGTTGGCAAAGATCTATATGAGAGAGATTGTCATATTGCATGGTGTTCCCTTATCCATTATGTCAGACCGAGGTACTCAGTTCACCTCCCATTTCTAGAGAGTATTTCAGCGAGAGTTGGGCACACAGATTGAGTTGAGCACAACATTTCATCCTCAGGCGGACGGACAGTCCGATCGTACTATTCAGATTTTGGAGGATATGTTGCGAGCTTGTGTTACTAATTTTGGTGGTTCATGGGATCAGTTCTTGCATTTAGCATAGTTTTTGTACAACAATAGTTATCAGTCGAGCATTCAGATGGCTCCTTATGAGGCGTTGTATCGTAGGCGGTGTCGGTCTCCAATTGGATGGTTCGAGCCTAGAGAGGCTAGATTATTGGGCTCTGAGTTAGTCCAGGATGCCTTGGACAAGGTGAAAATTATTCAGGATAGACTTCGTACAGCTCAGTCTAGACAAAAGAGTTACGCAGATCGTAGAGTTTGAGATTTGGCTTTCATGGTAGGAGACCAGGTGTTCCTTCGAGTGTCGCCTATGAATGGCATGATGAGATTCAGAAATAAGGGAAAGTTGAGCCCTAGGTATATTGGTCCATTTGAGATTTTGGACAAGGTAGGAGAGGTGGCCTACAGACTTGCCTTGCCACCGCATTTATCAGCCGTACATCCAGTGTTTCACGTATCTATGCTCCGGAGGTATATTGCAGATCCATCTCATGTTCTTGACTTCAACGGTGTCCATTTGGACAAGGATCTGACTTATTAGGAGGAGCCGGTAGCTATATTAGATAGGCAGGTTCGCCAGTTGAGGTCGAGGAGTTATCCTTCGGTTCATGTTCAGTGGAGAGGTCAGCCTGCCGAGGCAGCAACTTGGGAGTCCGAGTCCGATATGAGGAGCCATTATCCCCATCTTTTCTCAGACTCAGGTACTTTTCTATGTCCGTTCGAGGACGAACATTTTTTTAGAGGTGGAGATTGTGATGACCCAAAAGGTCATCCTAAGTAATTCTAGATAAATCTGTGTTTCGAGGTACCGAAAGCCTTCGTTAATCTCACCTCGATATGCATGCGCAGCGCGGGCGTGTAGCCGGGAAGTCTGTATGTTGAAATTTGATGAAAATGGAATTTTATGATAATCAAATGAATAAAGTTGACTTTGGTCAACATTTTTGGTAAACGGACCCGGACCCGTGATTTGACGGTCCCGGAGGGTCCGTAGGAAAATATGGGACTTGGGCGTNAATGAATATAGTTGACTTTGGTCAACATTTCTGGTAAACGGACCCGGACCCGTGATTCGACGGTCCCGGAGGGTCCGTAGGAAAATATGGGACTTGGGCATATGCCCGGAATCGAATTCCGAGGTCCCAAGCCCGAGAAATGAATTTTTAAAGAAAATTGTTTTCTGAAAATAATAAAGGATTTTGAAAATGAATAATTATGTGAAAACCGTTTTACCGGGCCCGAATTATGGTGCCTGAGCCTGGAACAGGTTTATTATATGTTATGTGACTTATCTATGAAGTTTGGTGTAAAACGGACTTGGAATGACATGTTTCGGATCAAAAATTGGAAAAATTAAGCTTTATGATGTTTTAAGAAAATTCTTAGAGTTTTGAGGTTTAATTCGATGAATTTGATGATTTAAATGCTTGAATAAGTCCGTAGGATGTGTTGGGAGTCGTGTGTGTTTTTGGTTTTGCGCCCAAGGGCTCGGATGAGTTTCGGGTAGCTAACGAGGTGCAAATGTGTTAGAAATCTGGTGTTTCTCCTAGTTCTGGTGTAAGGCCTTTTCTTCAGTGCGATCGCATATGCATCTCCGCGATCTCAAAAAATTAGGTTGGTAGGGGAAAATTTCACTCTATGCGATCGCATAGTGTTGTCCGTGATCGCATAATGTGTAGGTGTGATAGGGTCGGGGCTGGGTAGTTACTCAGTGCGATCGCACTGCCCTTGTCCGCGATCGCAGTAGTATAGGTTCAGGCTTCACTGCGGTCGCAGCCTTTGTCCTGCGGTCGCACCTCAGTTGATTCCTGACCCTATGCGATCGCACTCCCTTGCCCGCGATCGCATAGAGTTATTTTGCCCAGTTATTTCTTTAAGTGAAAAATAGAAGGTATTACGGGATTTAACCCTTTTCTCACTTCCTCCTTCTTCCCCAAACCTCCATCACCGAGATTCAAGCTCCCCAACCTCCATAACTGCATAGGTAAGTGTTCTTATCATCATTTTCTCTGAATTTCATCAACTAATCACTAGATTATAGGCCTAAAGACATGAAATCAAAGTAGAAATTAGGGGTTTTGGGTAGAGTTAGGGTTTTGGGGATTTTGGGTAATTCAACCCCAATTTGGGGTCGGATTTCAAAACAAATTATATATTTTAACTCGTGGGGGTATGGGTGATCGGGTTTTTGTCCGAGCCTCGTGTTTGGACCAAGCAGGCCTGGGGGTCGAATTTTGGTATTTTTTGAAGAATGCTTGGAATTGCATGTCTAGGCTATGGGATTGTGTTATTGAGTCTTTATTGATATTATTGAAGTAATTATGCCTAGATATCGTTGTTTCGGAGTCAAATTATAAAGGAAAGGCGGTGTTAGAGGGTTGATTGCTATATTTTGGACCCGAGGTAAGTGTCTTGCCTAACTTTGGTGAGGGAATAGGTATTGTATGCTATGTGCTAAGTGTTTATCATGTTCAATGCATAGGTAAGGTGACGAGTACCTATGCATTGTGTGTCAAGCATGCCCGTGAGTCTTATTTTGATGAAGATCTTTTATTACTTCCATGTTCGTTATATTATGAACTTGTCTCTACTTGGAAGCCGTTATTGTTGGAAATCTTGGTTGATAAACCTATATTGTATTGGTTTGATTGAAAATCCAATTGTTAAGGATATAGTTGAATTGATTGGTTATAGCTTAGACCCTTGTCGGGCAATTGTTCTGATATTGATTGATGTTTTCCCCTTGTCGGGTGATATTGAAATGTATTTCCACTATGATGTACTCCTTGCCATTATAGCTGTCATTGTTTGGTGAGGAAGAGTGTAAAGCACGAAGGGTGATGTCGTGCCATGATATATGATAACATTTCATAGTGAGGAGGAGTGTAAAGCACGAAGGGTGATGTCGTGCCATAATTCATATTGATTATAAGCACGAAGGTTAATGTCGTGCCATGATTTATATTGCCTTACATTGTACATTGCATTGTGAGGAAGAGAGTAAAAGCACGAAGGGTGATGCCGTGCCATGGTTTATACTATTTCACATTATACATAGCATTGTGAGGAAGAGAGTAAAAGAACAAAGGGTGATGTTGTGCCATGATATTTGATTACATTGCATTGTGAGAAAGAGAGTAAAAACACGAAGGGTGATGCCGTGCCATTATTTACATTTCTGGTATTTGTACTTGTTTCGTTATCTATTGTGTTAAATTGCCTCCCTTGTTTACTTCTATATGTCAGTTTAGCTGCTTCATTTCACTTGTTCCCCTTTACTGCTCCCGTATCCCATTCTTGTCTGCTTATCTCTTGCCTTGTATTATTCCGGTTGCCTGTTGTAGAATAGGACAGGTCATCGTTATTGTCAAGTCTAGCCTCGTCACTACTTCGGCCGAGGTTAGGCTCGGCACTTACTCAGTACATGGGGTCGGTTGTACTGATGCTACACTGCACTTCTTAATGTTGTGCAGACCCCGCATCCGGACCTAGTGGACCGCATTAAGGGAGTCACTTTCAGTCCACCCAGAACTTCAAGGTATACCCACTGGCGTTCGTGGGCCTTGGCGTCTCTCCGCATTGAGGTAGTCACCTTCATGAAATCTAAAAATCAGGAATAGACTAAGGAAAAGAATCAAATAATCCTAACAATCCTAATTAATTAATGATTAATCATAATAAATACCTAAGGAACATAAATGGGTGGTTCATGAAATCAATAATACTGGCTAAAACAGGCTGAATCAGGGAACAACTAAGCAAGGATTATCATTTCGAAATTAAACAAAATCCAGGCAAGGCCAAAAGGTCCTAGATGAAAAATCAAAATTAACCTAAATCGATCTAACATGCGGGGCTTTATTACTTTACAGTAAGTTATAACCAATCAACTCACATTTTTGCCTTAATTAAAACAGCAGAAACAAATAATCAAGATCAGAGGAAAAAAAAGAAATTTTGGGAAACCTAAGAAAAAGGTTATGAGCCTAACATCAGAAATTATCTAAGCATGCTTGTTGAGACCTTAATTAGTTGATTAACCTAATTACTAATACGATGGAAGCACTTAATTAAATAAGACAATAGTATTAGGGCAGTTTCAGAGCTAAATTAAACATACTTTTAATCTAAACGTTTATTAAAGGAACATAGGAAGAACCGGGGGATACTAGTGGTGGCGTATTGGACGGATTTCGGTGACTTGCCGGAATTTAGCCGGACTCCGGCAGGCTTGGAAATGGTCAAAATCCGCATGGATCGATAGCTCTCATCAAGAGCTATCGACTCATGCAGGTGTGAGCCATTGGAGGTCTTCGAATTAACTTATAGAAGTAAAGTAGGATTTCGGATTTTCAGATTTGAAATTGGAGGTTTTGAGTGATTTTCTAAGGAAATCATTAGCAGGACGGGGTTGATGGGGAGGAGAAGGTTGTAGGGTGGGGGACGGTGGTAAGACGGTGGCTTCAGGTTGAGCCCGTTGGGTTGAGAGAGAGGGAAAAGAGACGGTCTTTGAGGGGTGGGTGTTAGAGTTAGGTGAACTGGGGGGTGGGGGAGACTTAGGGACAATTTTATACTAAAGGGGCTGGGGAGTTCCCAATCGTTCGATTGATTTTGATCAACGGCTGGGATGGCTCATAGGGTGAAACGGGGTCGTTTTGGTCACTGGGGGGCTGGCTGGGTTATGGGATTTTAGGCTGGGTCGTTTGGGTAGTGTAGAGAATGAATTGGTCCTGGGTCCTTCTTGGCCCAGGTCTGATTTTAGCATTCTAGGCTAAATTTAAACTTAATTAATCTAATTAAAATCAAAACTAATTAAATTCAAAAAGTGTAATAATCAATTTTTTCCTTATTCTGTCTAATTATCGACCAATTAGGAATAAACAATCAATCCTAATTAAATCTACAGTTTTGTCAGATTAAAATGATTAATTTTAGCAATTAGTTATCAAAACAACATCACATCAAATAATCATCATTTGTTTTGTTACTTAAATAATATAATCACAAATAATGAATTCATAATACCTTGATAACAATGACGCGCCTAATTACGCAATTTTAATAATTTCGAAAGACGAATCATGAATATGCAATGAAAATAATTCACAATTAATCATTAAAATTCAACAAAGTTTGTAAAATTAATTTATTTTATTGAATTTTGTAGGAGTATATGGTGGGTGAAAAATCACGTGCTCACAGCTGCCCCTCTTTGCTCGGAAACACGAAGAGTTTTCGGGCAAAGACAAAGTGAGCAATCATGAATGACTTTACCCATTCGCATACTCCATTGTGAAGCGTTTTTGAAAAGTTTGACTGAACCCTGCTTCAGAGGTTACCTATATATCCTTGGCTATAAATGAATCAGGTCAGTGTAGTTCTTGAATATTTTGTTGCTGGGACTACCGAGTAACTGTGGTTTCACTGGGGTTGCTGTTGTTACTGTTGCTGATCTCTTTATTACACCAAAGTAACAAAATGAAAGACTAACTAAACCTATCAACTGCTAGTTACAAGATTCATATCTAAGAGTTGGTCTTGATATTCTCATGACTCCGACCTGGATCTTGATGTTTGCTACTCGCAGGTGCTAGTTTCGTCTTATTTTCCTCTGATCAAGGAAGGATATACTAGACGGATGACTTCAATCTCTTCCTGAATAGTCCATATCTTCCCCATTTCTGCACTTTTGGATTCAATCTTCTCTTTTTTCTTTTTGTTTTATTATTTTGGATCGAGACTTCTTCTTTTGGTCGTCTCGAGTTCTAATGTCCTAAAAATGTAATCTGCACAAAAATCAAAATAAACGAACGAAATATTCTGCCCCAATTTTCACTAGGAAAATTTCGTGAGTTATTGTAAGGATATCTACACTATTTTGTTATTGAAAGCGGTGAACAGGTTATGCTATCATTTAGAAAAGATCACCAGGTGATGTTGGTGTCTGAGGAGGATCAACGGGTTATGCCGTTTGTCAAAAAGAAATTAACAGCTCGGGCTGGTGTCTGGGAAGGTCAACAGGTTATGATGTTTGCCGGAAAAGAGATTACTGGGTTATGCCAATGTCCGAAAATGATCAACAGGTTATGCTGTTGTCAAGAAAGATCAACAGGTTATGATGTTGCTGGGAAAAGAGATCACTGGGTTATGCCAATGTCAAAAAATGATCAACAGGTTATGCTGTTGTCAGGAAAGATCAATAGGTTATGATGTTGGGAAAAACGGTCACTAGGTTATGCTAGTGTCAGAAAATGATCAACAAGTTATGTTGTTATCAGGAAAGATCAACAAGTTATGTTTTTGCTGGGAAAAGAGATCACTGGGTTATGCCAGTGTCAGAAAATGATCAACAAGTTATGCTGTTGTTGGGAAAGATCAACAGGTTATGATGTTGTTGGGAAAAGAGATCACCGGGTTATGCCAGTGTCAGAAAATGATCAACATGTTATGCTATTGCTGGGAAAAGAGATCGCTAGGTTATGCCAGTGTCAAGAAAGGTCAACATGTTATGTTGTTGCCGGGAAAAGAGATCACTAGGTTATGCCAGTGTCAGGAAATGTCCAACAGATTATGCTATTGTCAAGAAGGATCACCAGGTTATGCCGGTGTCTGGGAAGGTCAACAGGTTATGCTATTTCATGGGGATAAAGAGATCACTGGGTTATGCCAGTGTCAAGAGATGATCAAAAGTTTATGTTGTTGTTAGAAACATCACCAGGTTATGCCGGTGTCTACTAGGGAGTGGGATCCTATGTCGGAAGAACCATCGGGTTACACCGGCATCAACTAGGGAGTGGGACCCTATGTTGGCATCACCTGAGGACTGGGGATATCCTAGGTTGGAAAAGGTGTAGCTAGGGATTAGAGGTCCTATACTATTTTAGGTTTGAATTGATTTCAACATCGTTTTTCTTCTTTTTCTCCCCTTTTTTTTATTTTATTTTTAGAGAATGAGTGAATGCGGGAAATTTTTTTTTGGAGGAGACTTCCCTTCTTGAAGTTGTTGCTGCAGAGCTCCTTCTAGCCCTTACACAATTTCTTTTGGTTACACCTGCTTCTTGCATGGTTGCTTTCAAGTTGCACCTGTTTCAGATTTTCATACAAAGAACAATTTGTTAGTTTGAAACGGCGGTTGGTTTTGCGGCCTTGATTTTTCACTGCTTGATCTCAATTCGTTTGACGAAGATTTCAACCATTTGCTTGCTTGCTCGGGATTGGGTTTCATCTCTAATCTCGGGGACCCTGGATTTCCAGCTTTTACCATGGCGATTGGTCACGTGGGACCAAACATTCGACTTCATTTTGCCTTTGCAGGCCCTTCACTTGCTTTTCTTTTGGATTTCCAGAGTATCGGGGAAGTTTTGGCCCCTCAAATTCTGCTGCAACGGTTAGTCGCGTGGGACTTAACCTTTTCCAACTTTATTTTGCCTCTATCGGCCTTTCATTTCTGTTTTTTTCATCCAAGTTTAACTTTAAAGCATTTGGAGCATTTTTTGCTTTTCAGACCTTTTCCAAGAGGGTTGGCCACGTGAGACTCAACCTTTCACTTCAATTGCCTTTATAGGCATTTCAATTTGATATTCTCCTTTCAAGATTTGTGTTTAAATCATCGGCCATTGCGGCCAGTCAGGATCGACTTGATTCCCCTGATAAGGCTCGGTGCCCTTTTCATGTTGGCTTGTGTCAAACGAGAACCCTGTAAATCAGTTTTTCCATCCTTCCTTCGTTTTACCTTATAAATAGAGTCAGACTAAAAGGGATTGAAAGAGAACAATAAAGAAATGGAGACAATGAATTTTGACAAGAAATATCCCTTTCGGGGAAGAGGAGAAGGACTTATCTGGAGTGTACGCGGCCTTTAATGAACATGACATGTGTTTTGGGCTGGATGCCTGATCTATATAAACCATCTGACTCTCAGAAATTCGTCACAACTTTTAACTCGAGGTTGAGAAACCTTTCCCCAGACCATGTCAATATCAGTAACCAATCATCTTCTTTTCGATTAGTAGTGCCCTTTTCGGATTTTCACAGACTAAGCTCTCTCATTTCTCTTCTCGCCATCGCCCAGTAGTGCTCTTTGCGAGTTTTCACTAACAAGACTCTCTCATTTTTAATTTCTCTACTCGTCATCGCCTTATTGTGGCCGTGTGGTTTTTCACAAATAAGACTCTCTCATTTTATTTTCTCATTGCTTGTGTCTGATCTGAATAGATGTATCTTCTAATTCTGGATTTTCTTCGCCGATCGATCAGAAGGACTTGAACAGGATATGGGGTAAAAAGAATTTGAACTGAATTACAACTTTGGAACTTTTCAGGCGAATCATTTCCGAATCTTAACACCTGCCCCAACATAAACTCTTAGGGAATGTGGATTTTTATTTTGGTGTGACTGAACCCCAGGGAGAGGTTGCCTATGTATCCTTTCGAAATCAAGTCAGACGTAATTCAAGAAAACATTTTTGTTTTTCTTTGTTTTGATTTTTGTTTTGTTTTTTCCTTTGATTTTTCTTTTGTTTTTTCTTTTGATTTCTTTTAACACACTTCAAGTTCCAAAGAGGGTAGTTAAGGAAGAGTAACCGGCTCAAAGGGTTTACAAAAATGATAGTGTTTGGGGTAACATAAATGAAAGCCTTCGTCATTTCAATCATTAGTATTATCACGAGAAGGTCAAACATAATACCTTTTGACTTCATCTGCATTGATAGACATTTCGGGTCATTTCCTTCGATGTCCCCCAAGTATAATGCCCCCTTTTGGTAGCAATTTCCTTATGATATATGGACCTTTCCTATTCATGGTGAATTTTTCTTTCGCCTCTTCAGGGTGTGGGAGGATACGTCTTAAGAAAAGTTGCCTAACTTCGAAGATCCTGAGGCGCACCTTCTTGTTGTAGGCGCGGGCCATTCTTTGTTGGTACAACTGCCCGTGGCAAACTGCGGCCATTCTTTTTTCATCAATCAGAGTTAGCTGTTACAATCGGGTTTTGACCCATTCATCATCCCCAATTTCTGCTTCGACAATAATCCGAAGGGAGGGAATTTCGACTTCTGCGGGTATTACGGCTTCAGTGCCATAAAAAATAGATAAGGAGTAGCTCCGAACGACGTGCGCACTATCGTGCGATATCCCAATAATGCAAAGGGAAATTTCTCGTGCCATTTCTTGGAAGTTTGAATCATTTTCCTGAGAATTTTCTTGATATTTTTATTTGCTGCTTCAACGGCGCCATTGGCTTTGGGTCGGTAAGGGGTGGAGTTACGGTGTGTGATTTGGAACTGTTCGCATACCTCCCTCATCAAGTTTCTGTTTATATTTGCGGCATTGTCGGTAATGATAGTCTTTGGGATACCAAAACGACAGATGATGTTAGGGTGCACGAAATCCACCACTGCTTTCTTAGTGATTGCTTTGAATGTGAATGCTTCGACCCATATTGTGAAATAGTCGATAGCGACCAAGATAAATCGGTGCCCATTTGAGGCCTTTGGCTCGATCGACTCGATGACATCCATTCCCCAGGCAACAAAAGGCCAGGGTGCTGTCATAGGATGCAATTCTGATGGTGGTGCATGGATCAAATCGCCATGTATTTGACACTTATGGCATTTCCGGACAAAGCTGAACAATCTTTCTCCATATTCATCCAATAATATCCAGTCCGCAAGATTTTCTTTGCGATGACGTACCCGTTCATGTGGGGACCGCATACTCATGAATGCACCTCGTTCATAATCTTTTCGGTTTCCTTAGTGTCTACACATCTTAATAGATTCAGATAGGGAGTCCTTTTAGACAGTACTTCCCCACGTAGGATGAAACTGCTGGCGAGTCTCCGGATGGTTCTCTTTTGGTCCCTATTGGCCTGCTCTGGATATTCCTTTGTTTTCAAGAATCTCTTGATATCATGATACCATGGTTGGACATCGGGTTCTACTCCGACTGTGTTGCAATAATTATGCCTTTCCTTGATCTGAATTTCTAACGGGTTAATGTGAACCTTGCCCGGATATGGCAGCATTGCAACTAGGGTAGCCAGCGCATCAGCTAACTTGTTGTGGCATCGAGGAATATATCTGAACTCGACAACTTTGAATCATTTGCTAAGATCTTCCAGATGTTGTCTGTATGGAAAGATCTTAACATCTCGAGTTTCCCACTCTTCCTGAGCCTGCTTGATGATCAAATAATAGTCCCCCATGATCAATAATTCTTCTACATCCATGTCAATGGACATTTTCATACCCATTATACAAGCTTCATATTCGGAAGTATTGTTTGTACAGAAGAATCGAAGGCGGGTCGTGGCGGGATAATGTTGTCTCGTGGGCGAAATCATGATTTCCCCAATCCCGACACCTTTTGCATTGACTGCTCCGTCAAAGAACATTTTCCAGGTGTTAGTTTCTTCTGAGATTACTCCGACCGAATTGACTTCCTCATCTGGAAAGTAAGTTCTTAAAGTTTGGTATTCATCATCAACCGGATTCTCAGCTAAATGATCGGCCAAGGCTTGAGCTTTCATGGCTGTTCGGGTGACATAGACAATGTCGAATTCCGTGAGCAGGATTTGCCATTTTGCTAGCCTTCCTGTGGGCATCGGCTTTTGGAATATGTATTTTAGAAGATCCAACCTGGTTATGAGATATGTGGTATAAGCCAGCAGATAATGTCTGAACTTTTGAGCGACCCAAGTTAGGGCACAACAGGTTCTCTCCAGCAGAGTGTATTTGGCTTCATAACAGTCAATTTCTTGCTCAGATAGTAGATTGCTTGCTCTTTCTTCCCGATAACATCATGTTGCCCGAGGACAAAGCCAAAGGAATTTTCCAAAACCGTTAGGTACAGGAACAAAGGTGTCCCTGGTTCAGGCGGGACCAAAACGGGTGGATTTGACAAATACTCCTTGATTTTGTCAAAGGCCTCCTGGCATTCATCTGTCCATTTGATTACTGTGTCTTTCTTTAGGAGCTTGAATATCGGCTCACACGTGGTGGTAAGCTGTGCGATAAACCGGCTGATGTAGTCCAACCTTCCTAACAAGCTCATGACCTCTTTCTTAGTCCTTGGAGGTGGCAGGTCTCAGATGGATTTTATCTTCGTCGGATCCAACTCAATGCCTCGGCGACTAACTATAAACCCCAAGAGTTTCCCGGAAGGGACACAAAACGCACATTTGGCAGGGTTCAATTTCAAGTCATATTTGCGTAGCCGCTCAAAGAATTTTCTCAAGTCCCGAACATAGCCTTCCTGTGTTCTAGATTTAATGATGACGTCATCAACGTACACCTCAATTTCTTGGTGCATCATGTCATGGAAAATGGCGGTCATGGCCCTCATATAAGTTACCCCAGCGTTCTTCAAGCCAAATGGCATGGCCCGGTAACAGTAGGTGCCCCAGGGTGTGGTGAAGGCTGTCTTTTCTGCATCTTCTTCATCCATCAGAACGTGGTGATACCCAGCGTAGCAATCCACGAAAGATTGTACCTCATGTTTGGCACAATTTTCAACCAGGATATGTATGTTTGGCAGTGGAAAATTATCTTTGGGACTTGCTCTATTAACATCCCGGTAGTCGACACATACTCTGACCTTTCCGTCCTTCTTAGGTACCAGGACCACATTGGCCAGCAAGGTGGTGTATTGGACCACTTGGATTACTCCAGCTTTTAGTTGTTTAGTGACTTCTTCTTTGATTTTGTCGCTCATGTCTGTTTTAAACTTCCTCTGCTTTTGCTGGACAGGTGGATAACCGGGGTAGGTCGGCAATTTGTGCACCACCAAGTCAACACTTAGTCCGGGAATATCGTCATAGGACCAAGCAAATACGCCTTGAATTCAAATAGAAGTTTAATCAAAGCATTCTTAGTTCTTTCATCAGTGTGGACGCTTATCATGGTTTCTCGGACCTCTTCTGTGTTACTCAAGTTAACGGGTTCTGTTTCGGTTAAGTTTGGTTTAGGCTTATTCTCGAATTGTTCCAATTTTCGATTTATTTCCCTAAAAGACTCTTCTTCATCATATTCCGATTCTTGATTAATTATTTCGAGGTTAGACAGCATATTAAGATCAAAGCATGAAGTCTGCAAGCATGTCATGTTATTTAAGGCCCCATTATTAGGACTGAAAAATAAGAAAATAAAAAAAAACTAAGAAAGAATAATAGATGATAAAATTTTGATTTCATTTCATTGAATTTGAACATAGGAGGGTTTACATCAGAATTCGAAAGGCAATAAATTAAAAACACTTGGGTTACACCCTGAAATAACTCATAGTGCAGGAAAGATGGCAAAACTGAACTACCGGGACTCCCGCCTGACGGGGAATGGAGTAGCCTTACAGTTCTGCAACTTGGCGTTTGGGCCCATAGTAGTGCTCGACCCTTCTCCTGGCTGAACCATGTTAGTTTCACACATCATCTGCTTCATGGCCTCGCAAATTGCTTCAATTTCCTCGGCCGTAATGGCCTCCACTTCTTCTTCGATATATTGTGGTTCGATGAAGGTCTCAGTAATGTGTGGGACTGGTTGAGGCAGGTCCCATCCATTGTTTTTACGGGCGTCGGCCAATTTCACATGTTCATCCGAGGCATGGAAACCTATGCCGAAGAATTGTTTGGCGGCAGGCAGAGAGATTGGTTCAGTGATGCCTTGCAAAGACACCCGAAGCCCCTTTCCGGGTTAGTATCCATGTCTAATCATGTCAGTAGCGACCATGATTGATGCATTTGATAGGCAGGGTTGCAGCCATGGAGTACCTTCTTCATGTTGATCAGCAAGCACAATTTCAAACGCCTGATAGACAATATGCTCACTTCCTTCTCTGGCTTCAAGACAAGGGATCGAGGGGTCTCTATATATTGACTGCTCGTCCTCCCCATGGACCACTATTTCCTGATTTTCATGTTCAAACATGACCATCTGGTAGAGGGTAGATGGCAATACCCCGGCAGCGTGAATCCATGGTCTTCCTAGCAAGAAATTGTATGAGGTATCCATATCCAAGATTTGGAAGGTTACCATAAAGTCCACGGGGCCGATTGCCATGACTATGTCTATTTTGCCAATGGTATCCCTTTTGATTCCGTCAAAGGCGCAGACACAGACGTTATTCGGCCCTATTCTTTAAATGCCGATTTCTATCCTTTGAAGCGTTGATAAGGGGAAAATATCTACACCGGAACCTCCATCGAGCATAACTCTCTTCACGTAATATCCCTCACTTTTCATTGCTAAGTGTAAGGCTTTGTTGTGAGCGGCCCCCTCGGGAGGTAGATCATTCCGGCTGAAAGAAATTTTGTTTACTTCAAAGAAGCGCTCAGCCATTCTCTCCAATTGTTCGACTGAGGTTTCCACTGGCACATACGCTTCATTCAGCGTTTTCAAGAGTATTTTTTTATGCTCGTTTGAGCCCATCAACAGAGATAAAAGTGAGACCTGGTCAGGAGTTTCCCTGAGTTCTTCAATTGTGGCGTATTCAGTCATGTTCATTTTCTTGAAGAACTATTCATCCTCTCCGGCGGTGATAGGTTTTTTAAGAGGGAAGTGTTTCTGCTTGTTCTTGGCTAGCTCTTTCAGATTGAGGTATCTTTCAGAGGAGTTTGCTTTGATTGCTTTCCCTGTGATCTCTTTTCCTTTGTATGTTACCACCGTCTTGTTGTAATTCCAAGGGACGGTAGTAGTATCCTTCACGGGAGTTTGTGACGTGCAGCTAATAACCACGGGCTCATTCAGCCTTGGTGAAATTATTTTCCCCCGCGCCGCATACGTCCCTTTTGGCACATACATTTTTGGGTTGTTCATCATTGCATTGTTGAATTGCAACCTTCTGGGAGGGCTTAACACGCATTGTTCCTTCCTGGGTTCCCTAGGGACATAAAGAACAACGTCTTTAGAGGGTCCCATTTTTGTCTTGGCTTCAGCCTTTCTCGTGGCTTGAGGGACGGGGTTAATCTTCTTCATTTCCTTGGCTGGCTTGGGTGCCGCCTTGGGCTTTTTCTCTATATCTGCGATGGCAATGATAGCTTTTAAAGCTGGATCAATATCTTGGTCCTCGCAAATCATGCCGATAATGGGCCTATTATTGTAGGTGGGCAATGGATTGTTCGTCACATTGGGAGCTTCTTCGTCCCTTAGCACCACTTTCTTTTGTTCTATAAGGTTCTCCACGGCTTGTTTGAGGGTCCAACAATCCTCTGTGTCGTGCCTTTCTGCTCTGGAATGGTAGGCACAATTGGTACCCCGTCTGTATGATGGCGATTGTGGATTTTGCCCGTTCGGAGGTACGGGCTGCAAGAGTCCCATCTGGACTAACTTTGGGAAAGGCTGGAATATGGCTCACCGATAGGAGTGAAGTTAAGTCTCCTTGGTGGTTCACGGGGGTAGGCATTGTGTGGATAGTTTTTTTGATGAGGGAGTGGATTATATGGAGTTAGGGGACGATGGTTATTTCTTGGGGGTGGTGCTCTGTTCTGGTTGTATTGTTGTTGCGGCCTGAGATGTGGCTGAGCGTTCATCACCGCATAAGGAAATGAGGACGTAGTATAAGCTGCGTCTTGGTGAGGATAGTAGTGTTGGGAAGTTTTGGAAAAGGGACCTGGGTATTGCCGAGAATTCCTGACATCGGAAGCCATCATGGCCCCTTCTTCTTTCTTCTTTCTATTGGCTGCACTCCCGGATCCGTTTTGGATGGCCTGGGAGGTTGCTCTTATGGCAGATTGGCTTAGGATACGACCGGTCTTTTGACCATTCTAAACCATTTCTCCAATTTTGATTGTTTCCACAAATGGTTTGCCCATGGCAGACATCATATTTTGGAAGTAATCAGCTTTTTGTGCTTGCAGAAAAACACTGACCATTTCGACCTCATCCATTGGAGGTTTGACCCTGGAAGCCTGCTCGCACCACTTGATAGCGTACTCTCTGAAATTTTCTGAGGACTTATTTTTAAGATTGGATAGAGAGTTCCTATCGGGAGCGATATCCACGTTGTACTGGAATTGTCGAACAAAGTCCCGGGCCAAGTCATCCCATATGTGCCAGCGAGATATATCCTGATCCATGTACCATTCTGATGCAATCCCTATCAAGCTTTCTCCGAAATATGCCATGAGAAGTTCCTCTTTCCCACCTGCTCCCCAGAGCTGGTTGCAATACCTTTTCAGATGAGCTATGAGGTCCCCATGTCCGTCATATTTCTCGAACTTGGGGGTTTTAAACCCGAGAGGCAAGTGGACATGCGGGAACATACACAAATCAGCATAGGAAACACTTTTCTGCCCGCTAAGTCCCTGTATATTCTTGAGGCTCTACTCAATACTCTTCATTTTCCGAGTCGTTTCTTCGTGCTCGAGGCTTTTCTTATCTTGTCCCAAAGTGACTTCATACTGAGGTTGTTGGGGGTATGAATTGGGAGTTATAGGAGTGGTGCCCAGAAATGACGGCGTTTGGAATGTAAATGCCGGTGGCTCAAAGCTTGGTCCAGAAACAGTTGGTGGAGCCGTGGAAGAGCTCGGTGGTGCGATGAAGAAGTTGGAAGATACACCGGAAAACAGGGCCTGGGGGTGAACCTCAGAAGGCCTTCCGGCAAAGTGAGCCGACATAGTTGTGTATCCAAGTGGCGTGGCTGGGTAACTTATAGGGATGTTGGAGGTCCCGCCTGTCCTGGGAATTATCACTGGGAAACCCGGGAAGGAACTGGGTGGTTCCCTACCATTGGACAATGCGTCCCACATTTCCATCATGCGGCAACGAAAAATTATGTTCTCTTCAGCTGTGGCTGATTCAGATATTGGCATGACCAGATTCGGGTCATCCACGGAAGAGTTGACGATTGGTAAGTGACCTTCAGATGTCATTTCTATGCTCCCTTTTTATCTAGTGAATTAAGGATGGGAAGCCAGGTTACGGAAAAACCAACAACCTTAAAACACCTCAAAGAGTGAACCATAAAAACGTTAGGTTGAAGCATTTATCACATAGGGAATCCGCACGTTTGGGGTATGCAATGAACCTAGGAAATTAAACGCTTTCTATATGTTTTGCAACAATTGCGTGTTTCATCCCGGTTTCATGTCTTGGATTTGAACTTTCCCCTTTTCTTTGTCATTTTATCACTCTTTTCTTTCTTCTGTTATTATTTTCTGCTCTTTTATTCTTTACACGGTTTCTTTTCTTAAGGTTATGATCGAATGCTATGTGGATTGCCTAGGTATCACGGTGCCGCATGAATCAGATCATCACGTAGTTCAAGGGATAAATCCGGAGGAAGGAAATAAACATTTTTTCCGAGACTTACATTCATTAGTTAAAATATTTTCAACTTCAGTACATTTTTTGGAAATTTTAAAACTACAAAAGACTCAAGACATGCTTTCTTGGAAATGTAAAAACTACAGTGGACTTAGACAGGACTACAACAGGAAAATAAAATACAGACTCGAAAAATATCAAAAATACATCAGTGCTTCCATTGCTTCAGGGACCCATGGGGCATCATTCGGTCTTGCCACGGGCCTGCGTGCTATATCTTGCTGGAGGCAGTAGAGGTCGTCCATTCTTGTGGACGAAGATCATAACCGCTGAGAAGAAGGTGGTCCGAGTCATATCTTCGCATTCTTGGCATTTGGTAACAATGTAATCAGCTATCTCCCGCACCCTTTGCCTGATGATACCTTTTTCCTAAAGTGGACGCCCGATCTGCTAAGATCTTGCCTCTAAAGTCTGGGCGTCTTTGTGACTCTGCTCTTGCCATTGTTGCAATTCTTTTTCTAACTGAGCCATCATGGCGTAGCACTGTTCTCTCTTCGCCTTGAACCTTTTTGCTTGTTTGGCCATTTCATTTTCAAAGGTGGCCATCCTTTCTTTTAAGCCCAGCACTTCTTGGTCGTGCTTTCTCTTCAATTTTTGCACGAATTCTGCCCTTTCTTTTGCATTCTTTGCCAACTTTGCTCGAACTCGGGTCAAATCTTCTTCGCCTTTGTCCAGGTCGTCACCATAGCTACAAAACTTTTGCTTGAGATTGATGACAAGTCTTTCGTCAGCTCTACATCTTTAGGGTTTTCAATGGCTATCCTCATTTTCTGGATCTAAGCCCAGAGGGCTTCATTTTCTTTGTTCAACCTGTTTCTTTCCCCTTTGGCTGCAGCAGTTTGTAAAGTATTTTCAAATTTGAGCTCCCTGATCTGGGCCTCCAGTTTACTTATTATAGCACAGTAGTTGTTTTCTTTTATAACCAACCTTAGTGTTCTTGTGTCTGCTCAGTAAAATGCTGCACGTGAGGTCTTTTCGCAGGTCGCTCCGATTCTTGGTGCTCTCTGCCTCTTCTGCCATACCAAGAAGTGTAGGCGGGCTCCACTTACCCCTTGGATAAATTTCTTACCCAAGTTTGAGGTCTCTAAAAATCTGCACTGGTTCTAGATCTGACGGACCTTGTCTTTAGGAAATGCAGCTCTCGGACATAAGTCAATGGCTTTTTGGCTTAAGTCCTCATCATGTGGAATACCGTGTTGTCTTCCCAACTATCGTGAGACCCGATGTGGGGCATATGGTTGGATACTCCGCAGAACCATTAACAAAAGATAGCACACCTCAGCAGGCATATTGATAACCTCGGCGACAGTGAGCTACCCGAAGGTCCACTCGATTCGGTCGGCAGTCAATGAACTCAAATGTGAGTGCCAGACCTCTGTGCCCTCAGGAAATTTGTGGCCCTCTACCTGAGTACTGTGTTCTTCGATACAATTCAAACCGGTTAAGCCGTAGTTCATGTAACTTGGGCGGTGACAGAGGTGCTCGATCATCCAAATCTTTAGGAGCAGATTGCACCCTTCAAATAATTTTCCCCCAGATTTGCAAATTGTCAGAGCACGGTAAATCTAGGCTAAGATCATTGGTATAAGAGTGCCATTGTTTTTTTTCAACATGAAATCCACCATCCCCACCAGTCTGATATCTATGAGTCCGTCACTCCTGGGGCAGATTAAGGTTCCCAGGAATGCTACCACGAAAGCTAACCCCCGGCGGGCTTCCCATTTAGCCTGGTTCTTGTTGTGGGTCAGACGAGTGTTATCAGCTTCATAACCCCTAGGATCTCCATAACGTTTGTACAGGAAATAGAAAGTGCAGAACCCTTCAGACATGTGTGAGTCTTGGATGTCCCGACTAAAGTTCAAAAGATCCAAGAACTTATGTGGAGTTACCGCCCTGGGTGCCACCGGATACCAACTTCTAAGATTGTCACTGAGACCAGCATACCCAGCTATTTCCTCTAGCGTGGGTGTCAACTCAAAGTTTGAAAAGTGGAACATGTTGTTGGGGGGGGGGGTCCCAAAATGATACTAGAACTTCGAAGATGTCCAACCTTGGCTTGATTTTTAGAAGGCCATTGAGTCCGCCTAAAGCTTTAACGGCAGACTTTCTACTAATTTCACCCAAGTCGCTCCACCACATATGGAATCCCAAGGGGGTTTCCTTGAAGGCCCTAAAGGGAGTGTTTTCAACTGTATTCATCCTACACATTTGTTTAAATGTTTTGATTAAGAAAACAAAGCCATAAAAAATTTTGACCGAATGCGTAAAAGTGTTATTTTTTGCAAAAGTTTTGTAATAAAGAAAATGGACCATCCTTGCGAATACAGCCCTTCAATACATTGGGTAGGAAGCTTTTAGGGCTGTGTTTGCTAGTTGGGTAGACATTTGGAATAGACTACAGGCGGCTACCTTTGCAAAAATAGCCTTCAGGTGCCCCGTTTGGGCAATTTGGCTATTTATGCAAGAATGGCGTCACCTAACTTTATTTAGGACCATATATTTTGATTTTGAAAAAATAAGGTTGGACCCGATGAGGGTTGCCTACATATCCCACACCGGTGAGAATCAAACAATGCGTAGTTCGGGAAAAATCTTGACTGATTAAAAATATACACCTACTCACTTTGTTTTGAAATATTATTTTCTTTCTTCATTTTTAGAGATTTTGGAAGTGTTTCGGGATATTTCAAATACAGGGATTTTCAAAATAGGGTAAATTTTCTATTCTACCTCACTCTTGGTTTTTCTGTTGTTTTCATTTTTAGCTAGCCGAAACAAATAAATGCACACGTAGCAGGTAAGATGCATCAGGATAGTCTTTCATTTTGGGTACACCTGTCCTAGACGGACCCAACCCATGTGTTGAGTCCCCTAAGTCAAATGCACGTGATGCAAATAAACGTTCCTACTAGGGATCCGGCATAAGGCTATGTTATACTAGGTTTATACCTGGGGTTTTGTTCTAGACAAGGCTTATCGGAGCGGACAGCTCGAGCCGAGGTCGGGGCAGCGTACCGGGAATACAGAAGCTTCACCGGCTTTGAAACGTGTTTGTACCTCGTTCTAAAATTTGGATGACTCTAATAGAAAAGAAGTCACACGAAGTGCACACTTCCCAGATGATTTAGAAGACTCAGAGAGAAGGAGGGTTTCAGCACAGTTTATATGCAAAGCGGCAAATGCGGCAATTAGCACATGAGGTTAAAACACGTAAAATCAGATATTGAAAGCCAAAACATAACAGCTATTCTAAGCTCGAATTCTTGAACCCTGAACCAGAGATTCTGGGTTCGATCCCCAGCAGAGTCGCCAGAGCTGGCACACCTCCTTTTTCACTACAATCGTTTAATGAAGGTAATAAGGGAGTTTTATTTCCAATTAAAGTGACATTATTTGATCTTGGGATTAATTATTAGTTTTCAGAGTCGCCACCCGGATTGTTGACAATGTTCCGAGACACCGATTTTATTAAAAATCCCAAACTGAGGAATTTTGACTCTATTTTGATTTGTCTACGATCGAAAATCCGAGTAAGGAATTTTGTTAACCCGGGAGAAGGTGTTAGGCATCCCCGAGTTCCGTGGTTCTAGCACGGTCGCTTAACTATTATTATTCGGCCTAAGTTATCTGATTGTTTACGTGTTTTAACCTGTTGTGCATTTAGACTTTTTAAAATTTTTAGCCGCTTTTGACATTTATGGATTTATCTTAAAAACAAGACACGAGGACGTGCACTTGTCTGCTTTTGGACATGTTACAATTACGCCACATGAAATGCACCCGCAATTGCAACACGTGATTTTAATATAGTTTGAAGTTGAAGTCGGGGACATGAGTTGTCGCGCCCGAGTGTAGATTACGTAGTCAAGACTATGGTCGTGACGGTTTTATAATGCCTATTTGTGGCGATGTTCGATTATTCTTTATGTTTTCTATTTTAGTTTTAAGACTAATTATGATGTTTATGGATTTATCTTAGACAAGTCACGATGGCGTGCACTTGTTGTTTATGAACACATGGCAAACATGTCACATGAAATGCACCCGTGATTGCTATGTGCGTTTTTATTTATTGTTTGGAGTTGAGGGTCGGGGGCAGGAGTTGCCACACCCGATTGTAGATTTATATAGCCATGACTATGGTCATGATGGTTTTGAAACGCTTATTTGGAGCGATTTTTTATTATTGATAATTTTAATCTAGAGGATATGTAGAAGGTTATCTAAGGTTAAATTCACTAATTTAAAAAGACAAATATTTAGGCTATGGCCATATCTTAGCCCAATTCATCATTTAACCCTTTTGGCCAATCCTAACTATGGCTAATTGCGAAATGAGAATTTTATACAATTTAATTAAACACCACTAAATTTAAGGAAATCAAAGAATACAAACAGAACTATATATTAGTTAAACGCCATTAATAATCAGAAGCAGATTTGATAACGCGTTATTTTAGTTATTTAAAAGATACTGTTTAAGAAGGCTATGTGTCACGACCCGAAATCAATAGGTCATGATGGCGTCGGACACCACTGTCAGGCAAGCCAACCCTTAATCAGTTGAGATACATTCTTGTTTTAACATTTTTGAAATCGTTACTTTTCCTCGCTTTTCATAATCAAATACATAATCTTCGTCAATTAAGTACGACAGGAAATTGATTTAATTTAATAAAATAAATCCCAACACATCCCCAGAATCCGGTGACACAAGTACATGAGCAACTTCTAAGAATTTCACAAATACTACAAAGCTTGTCCGAAATACAAATTGGACAAGGAATATAGAATGAAAATAAATACAATATGAGGGGAGACTCTGTCAGCTACGGAACGCCTCCGGATGAATGCAGCCCGTATAAGTCTCCAAATCAATCACTATACTATGAAGGTACCTGTGCAACAAAATGCACAGCATGTGCACTATGAGTACATAAACAAAAATGTACCCACTGAGTATCTCGTCTAATCTCGAAGAAGTAGTGACGAGAGGTCGACTTGACACTCACTAGGGTCCAATAGTATAATATAACAAGGTATAATGGAAATGGTAGGCATGTAAGACAAGGAACAACAAATACGTATAAAGCACAGAAATCCAAGTAATTACGGAAAGTAAATAACAATTTCTGCTTGCTTTTCCCCAAATTTCTGTCAAGTCAATACCCACAAACAGTACCAAATAGCTATGCGCACACAGGAATAAGACAACCGGCCAGAGTCATAAGGGAGATATCTAAGCACTGAATAGTCGTAAAGCTTCCCCCGCTCGCGAATCATACCTGCGACTCGGGTGCTGACACCTATATTCGAATTATCATAAAGCTTCCCCCGCTCGCGAATCATACCTGCGACTCGGGTGCTGACACCTATATTCGAATTATCATAAAGCTTCCCCCGCTCGCGAATCATGCCTGCGACTCGGGTGCTGACACATATATACTGAGTTATCATAAAGCTTCCCCTGCTCACGAATCATACCTGCGACTCGGGTGCTGACACATATATATATACCAATTTTCCAATAGGATCACTAGAGGCTATACTCGTAACAAGGATTAATTAACTAGAAATTTAGATTCAACTTTTACCCTTTTCATGCTAGTTGAAATAATAAGCAACTCAAAGTACGCCTAACGATATATATATAAAGCACATAAAAGCATGCTCGTGAATACTAAAATTACCCGACATGGCATAATAGTAGCTACGCACTGACTCTCGTCACCTCGTGCGCACGTAGCCCCCAAAACAATTACACATAGCATACAAATCACCTATGGGGGCATTTCCCTCTTACAAGGTTAGAAAAGAGACTCACCTTGCTCCGCAATTCCATAAACGGCTTCCAAGCCTTCCGACGACTCCAATGGATGCACGACGCCCCCAAACTATCCAAATAATGACAATTTAATGAAAATATACTCTATTGTCCATAACAAATTCAAATAAAAAAATTCCCCAACCCGGCTCAGTGAAATGACCAAAATACCCTCGATCCCACGTGCCCGGACTTCGAAATTTCTTGAAGATATTCTCTACTCGTAGCTTTACTAATTAAATTACACAATTTACTCCAATATTTATGCTCAATTCGTGGCTAAAATCAAATTTATCAAATTTCTAGGTTTCCTTCAAGATTTCCCAAATTTTCCTCAATTTCCCATATCAATCTATGTAATAATCTTGTATTTAACTTGGAAATAAGTAGAAACATCTTACCTCTTGATGCTTGAAGAAAATCCCCCTTTGAAATCCTCCAAAATCGCCCATAGCAATTGAAAATGAGAGAAGAAATGCCAAAAACCCGTCTTAAATTAAACACTGCCCACAACTAACACCTATGCGATTGCAGAGGACACTCTCCAGCTCACTGCGCAATCGCATGTCAAGCCTTGCGATCGCATAGGCCAAGCTCCAGCTCCAAGCGCACCCTTGTGCGATCGCACAACGACACCTGCGATCGCACAGGCCAACCTCCAGCCTTTTCCGCGATCGCATTGCACCTCCTGCGATCGCATAGGCCATATTCCAGCTCCCAAAAATTCTACTCCGCGATCGCACAAGCATGGCCGCGATCGCACTGACCTCTCAGAACACCAGAAAAATAGCAGCACAAAACACTTGGAAATAACCCGGAACCACCCCGAAAACACACCTGAGGCCCTCGGGACCCCGTCAAAACACACGACTCAATCCCATAACCTCACACGGACTTGCTCGAGGCTTCAAATCACATTAAACAACGCCAAAATCACAAATCGTGTTAAAATTCAACTTTATGAACTTTGAAATTTCAAACTTCCACTTCCGATGCTGAAACCCGTCAAATCACCTCGATTGACCCCAAATTTTGCACACAAGTCATATTCAACATTACGGACCTTCTCCAACTTCTAGAATCACATTCCGACCCCGATATCAAAATTTCCACTTCCAGTCGAATTCTTCAAAAACCTTTAAATTTCTTACTTTAGCCAAATGACTTCAAATTAACCTACGGACATCCGAATTCACTTTTGATCGTGCTCCCAACTCCAGAATCACTATACGAAGATATTCTAAGACTCGTAATCCCAAACGGACCCTCTGAAATGCCTTCCAACCCAAACTTAGGAAATTTCTTCTAAAATGCTAATTTCCACAATATACACCGAAACGCTCTCGGGTTATCCAAAACCCAATCCGGACATACGCCCAAGTACGAAATCATCATACGAATCTGATGGAGCCTTCGGATCTTGATTCTGAGGTCATTTGCTCAAAACTCCAATCTTAATCAATTTCTCCAACTTAAGACTACCGAAATTAGAATTTTCCTTCCAATCTAACTCTGAACTTCCTGAATTCCAACTCCGACCATACGCACAAGTCACAACACCTGAAATAAAGTTGTTCATGACTTCCAACCGCTAAACGACGCGCTAGAGCTCAAAACGACCGGTCGGGTCGTTACACTATGCTTATTTATTCCCAAAATTCATTAGGTTTGAAACAAGTATTTTTTGAGACGAATCACTGGAATAAAAAAAAGGGTATTAGTAGTGAAATTTGAAGTTTTGAACGGTTTAGCTGAATATCAAAATCATACAAAGTTTTTGTTATCTTTGACAATATACAGCCCCCTAAAGCTTTGGGCTTTTCATGCCTTTCAGGCCCAATAGCATGGGTTCAGGCCGGTTTAGGCCTTAAGGGGGGGCCATTTATCAAAGTTCGCCTAGTTTTAATGACTTTCAAAGGTCTAGCCCGAATTACTAAGATTTGTTTCATAATTTGGAGAGAACAGAAGAGTTCAAATTTACAAGAAAAGAAAACGTTGCTGAATGAAATTTAATATAGAGTCCCAGTCCATATTTACAATCTGAACGTTGAAATTTGAATAAGCTCTATAAATGAGATATAGCAAAATACTATTTTTGTTCATAAACTCACCCTAAACGACTATCCTGACTTGATTACTTGAACTCAACATTGTTGAGTCCACATGATGCCTTTAACTGGAGAACCCAAGACCTGCACCTTTCCTATTTGTTTTCAAACGATCAAAAGAATATATGAAATGTCAAGGAGTGAATCTGACCATAAATGGGTCAGATTCAGTTCCCATAGTGCCAACATTAACATGGATTTAACATCATGATTTCTAACACATGTAAAAAAAAAACTTATTGTTTCAGCAAACAAGTACAACTACAAATCAAGAATGTTCACAGCAACATGTTTAAGGTCACTGGATTCAGAATTTCTTTTGGAGAATATTAGCATATATTGAACAGCCCTAGGTTCATGGTTTTAGCAACAAATTTCACCCAAAAGAAACACATGTTCCAAACACAAGATTTAGTCAAAATTTCACTAAATGAACAGGATGTTACATACCTCAAAAGTAAAAATACAACAGGGAAAAGATCTATACCAAAGAAGGTCTAGGAACTAGCGACTGAAGCACAGCAAAAATAGATCCACAACCACGCCCACAGTAGGAAAGAAACCAGAAAGGACCACATGAATACCCAAAAATTAGTGTCAAAATCAATTCTTCCGAAAAGAAAAACCAACAGCTAACAAAAAACCCAGATTTTGGACTGTTTTACACTCATGTTGCAGTATACTTTCCTTTCTGTTTTTTGAGAGCAAGGAAAACAATATTCCAGAAGAACTTTTATGAGAAAACTTATAGGAAATTTTGTTGTCTAATTTTCAGATTCTTCAGTAGCGAAGAAGTATTTCAGTGGTAAAAGTCTATCAAAATCCCTTAAAAATCTCTCCCCCAAATCAGAGAACAAGGTCAGGTATTTATAGGGCTTTTTTTGGGATAGGATATTCTTAGCATATTCCTTATCCAATAGGCTGAAGAAAGGTACATGTGCAGCTATCAACCCTATCCTTTTGGGACAACTGCACCATTCTAGAAAATTCCAGCCGCTGTAATTACCCTTTTCAACCTAAAATATTTGATTTCTGATATTTCTTTTAGTCTAGAAGGTTCTTGGGTTGTTACACCCATGATTCCCTTACTTGAAAATCCTATACTACCCATAGGACCTCCTAGAATTACTCTTTTAGTAATCACGAGTTTTATTAGGTTTATTATTAGGTATTAATTAACTTATCTTAATTAGTTCAAAGTCCTTGTACTTAGGTTAATTTGGGTAATTTTAGGCTTAATCATCCTAATTAATAACTAATCAATAATGAAGTTACAAACCTAGAATAACATTTAGCTTAATTTGTTTAATAGTTTTTCCCAAGTTTATGAATTATGTTTATTCAAGTGATTCATTAGGTTGTTAGTATACTTAGTAGATCACTTTTACATTGTGATTTATCTTAGTTGTCAACCTAAACTTAAGTGTGATTAGTTTTTTCTTACTTAACAAAATCAGTCCCTAATTAATTCCCTACTTAATCAATTGATCTAAGTAAATGACCAACACTGGATTGACCTATGCTAGAATATGAAACAAGGTGAAAACATACATATCAAATACAGATTAACAACTTAGGTTTGAACACAAATTCAAAATTAGTCATGAAATCTAAAAATCAGGAATAGACTAAGGAAAAGAATCAAATAATCCTAAAAATCCTAATTAATTAATGATTAATCATAATAAATACCTAAGGAACAGAAAGGGGTGGTGCATGAAACCAATAATACTGTCCAAAACAAGCTGAATCAGGGAACAACTAAGCAAGGATTATCATTTCGAAATTAAACAAAATCCAGGCAAGGCCAAAAGGTCATAGATGAAGAATCAAAATTAACCTAAATCGATCTAACATGCGGGGTTTTATTACTTTACAATAAGTTATAACCAATCAACTCACAAGTTTTCCTTAATTAAAACAGCAGAAACAAATAATCAAGATCAGAGGAAAAACAAAGAAAATTTTGGGAAACCTAAAAAAAAGGTTATGAGCCTAACATCAGAAATTATCTAAGCATGCTTGTTGAGACCTTAATTAGTTGATTAACCTAATTAATAATACGATGGAAGCAATTAATTAAAGAAGATAGTAGTATTAGGGCAGTTTTCAGAGCTAAATTAAACATACTTTTAATCTAAACGTTTATTAAAGGAACATAGGAAGAACAAAGGGATACCAGTGGTGGCGTTTCAGACGGATTCCGACGACTTGCCAGAATTTAGCCGGACTCCGATGGGCTTGGAAATGGTCCAAACCCGCATGAATCGATAGCTCTCATCAAGAGCTATGGACACATGCAGGTGTGAGCCATTGGAGGTCTTCAAATTAATTTGTAGAAGAAAACTAGGGTTTCGGATTTTCAGATTTGAAATTGGAAGATTTTGAGTGATTTTCTAAGGAAATCAATAGCAGGACGGCGTTGAGGGGGAGGAGAAGGTTGTAGGGTGAAAGTTTGGGGTCGATTTGTGGAGCTCCACCGCCAATGGCGATTTTCGGCCAGCGGAGCTGGGGTGGGGGACGGTGGTAAGACGGTGGCTCCAGGTGGAGTCGGTGGGTTGAGAGAGAGGGAATATAGACGTTCTTTGAGGGGTGGGTGTTAGACTTAGGTGAACTGGGGGATGGGGGGACTTAGGGACAATTTTATACTAAAGGGGTTGGGGAGTTCCCAGCCGTTTGATTGATTTTGATCAATGGATGGGATGGCTCATAGGGTGAAACGGGGTCGTTTTGGTCATTAGAGGGCTGGACGGGTTATGGGATTTTGGGTTGGGTTGTTTGGGTAGTGTAGAGAATGAATTGGGCCTGGGTCCTTCTTGGCCTAGGTCTGATTTTAGCATTCTAGACTAAATTTAAACTTAATTAATTTAATTAAAATCAAAACTAATTAAATTCAAAAATATAATTATCAATTTTGTCCTTATTCTGTCTAATTATCCACCAATTAGGAATAAACAATCAATCCTAATTAAATCTATAGTTTTGTCAGATAAAAATGATTGATTTTAGCAATTAGTTATCAAAACTACATCATATCAAATAATCATAATTTTTTTGCTACTTAAATAAGTTAATCACAAATAATGAATTCATAATTCCTTGATAACAATGACGTGCCTAATTACGCAATTTTAAATAATTTTTAAAGACGAATCATGAATATGCAATGCAAATAATTCACAATTAATCACTAAAATTCAACAAAGTTTGTAAAATTAATTTATTTTATTGAATTTTGTAGGTGTATATGGTGGGTGAAAAATCACGTGCTCACAGGGCAGACTTGTATTCTTTTTTATTCTCATTCTATTAGATGCCTGTAGACTTGTGACACCAGTTCCTGGCACACAAACGTAGTAGACATCATATTTTGGGATGTAATTATTAGTTATGACTATCATGTTTATTTTCCTCTTCAATGTTGCTTAAGTTATCTGTTGTTTTGCGATTTAAGTTATAAAAATTTTGCAAGTGTTGGAAACTGTTTTGATAAATTAAAAGAAATCATTAGTAAATTAAGGTTGGCTTGCCTGACTTCGGAGTTGGGCGCAATCGTCACCTGAATTAGAATTTGGGTCGTGACAGAACCAGTCGTACACCTATGTAATAAATGCATATGTACTATGTTGGGATTCCCCCTCCTATATAAAGGGGACCCTTATTTTCACGACCCAAAACCGGTCCGGGTCGTGATGGCATGACGAGACAGCTCTGAAAATCTGTCCTCATAATCTGTCACTGACAAGTGCCCCTGCTCCAGTCTCTCGAACCGAGCCCGCAAGTCCTCCCTCTCAGATGGAGGAATGTATCTATCCAGGAATAGCTGGGAGAACTGATCCCAAGTGACTGGCGGAGAACTGGCTAGCCTGCCCAGCAAATACGACAGCCACCACCGACAAGCTCTGCCCTGAAACTGGAAGGAAGTGAAATCAACTCCGTGAGACTCCAATATACCCATGTTGTGCAGT